>OY856411.1:412384338-412544338 GCA_963693085.1 Alisma plantago-aquatica | reverse complement strand
GTTAAGATATTACTATTTTGAAAGTATTACCTACCAACTAAATTGACTATTTTCTTTTACATTATTTTATAGAGCCTTCCACAATATCCAGTTTACTAATATTTATGTTTATGAATCATTACTTATGAATAGATCTTTGATATGTTAAAAGGGCATTGACAAAGAGTCACTCATGTACTGCATGAAAAAGGTGGTAAATAATCATACGATTTCTGTTAAAATCAATATCTTATTATACGCGTGTAAAATGAGGTAAATAACCATATGATTTTTGTTAAAATCAATATTTTATAATAATAAAAAGGTTTGATGTGCCATCCATGAATTAATTACAACTAAATGTATTATGTTTGTTGCATGTAATTTATTTTTAACAAGTCATCTTAGTAATAGTTAAAAAGTGAAAGTACTTTTTACAAATATTTTCCACAATAGCATGTATATCAAGAACATGTCAAGAATGACATCCATCGGTATGTGGAAGAGATTACGTATTTGATCAGACTCATTAAACTTTATACTTTTTCACATCTATCTTAAACAAAAAAAGTTAATCATTGCATAGTTAGGATTTAGTTAAATAATACTTCCAATACATATAACTTATATTTTTTCCCTTAGGAGTTAGAAATCAATGCAAACCTTACTATTACATGGATAAATTAGCTCCATGTGTCAAAGATATAGTGTTCACATATTGATAATTACTAGCCATGCTTTATATTATACTGCCCAACTATGGAAAGTCATTATGTTTTATGATACTATCAGAAATGTATACTTCTCTTTTAAATCAAACACCTTATTCATTTGAAAATACAATATGGAAATTTAGGATAAGTCTTATGTAAGTGCTTGTAGAAGTGAATTGATAAATTAAAATATTTATTTCAAAACGTAGCCTAGCTTAAACATGCCAGACAAGAACAACTAATGAATTTTGGGACCGAAGATGCTTAATACATCTATATAAGAAAATATCAATAATCATTACTCTCGGATATTGATATATCTCACAATCACAAAAAACAACAGTTATCTTTCATTTTCTTTATAGGGCTACATGTATGATAGTTCCAATGTTAAATGTACGTAGCTTGCATTTTTATTTATATGATGCTACTACTATTATGCATTTATTGTTAATCTTGAGCAATATATCCATTGTGTGAAACAACATTATAATATTGGACGAAAATGTCTCCAATTTTTTTTTGAAAAAATATTTCATATCATAAACACCACAAAAAAATAGATTTTACATACTAGAAGGTTTTTGATGAAAATAAATTGTAAATTGATTCTTAAAAAATTGTCATGTTGGTCGAACCGTTTGAAAACATAGGCCAAAATTCCATTTTATTTATTTTTCACTCTTCTTATGAAAGAGAGTTTATAATTTGAATGAATTAATTATACATAATTTGTGAAAATATTTATTAGAATGGAAATGAAATCACAGATCCTCGAGGATGTAACTTGGAGACTACATCTTATGGTTGTTGTTACTTACTCCACAAATCTACATATAATGAAAAATAGATTCATGCACACTCAACACATCTATTGTACATCTCAATCACAATTAACATGGAAATTTGATATAAAAAGGAGTTCACACTTTACTTATAACTCTTATCAAAAGAAAAAGGTGTACACTAAAAGAAACAATTTAAGAAGACGTCATCTTATGTATATGATAAAACACTACAATTTATTTTATGAAAAGACAACAAAAATCATTCAAAATAAAACAAGGAATGTGTCATCCAAGTAAGTATGCATACCACATAATTCTTTAGCACCATAAATAAGGTATTAAACTAATTTGATAAAAATCACATTCTAAAATTCGTCTAGATTCAAATATTACTCCATGCAATTCCCAAATTTATTTTTCCATCGGTAAGTTATCTTGTAGTTTTTTTATACACAAAGTTAACGATTTTATCATTTAACATTCATAAGTGGAACTATATACTTATTTAGAATTTTGATTTAAAATGTCTTATTAATGCTTTTTTTATATTTGATAAATAAAAATTAGAAAATATTTTCATACGAGTAAGATTACTTCATACCTATTCAAAACAAATAATTCATATGAGTCTTATTTACTATGAGTATTTGTCATTTGTAAAACACTTGGATGATACAAATGTTGTCTTGTGGAATCTTAGAATCTGCGTGCTTCATAGAAATTAAAGTATATGTTCACATAACATATATTCTTTTGACACTATATAAATGTTATTCTTTTAAAACATGCAGATGTAAAAGTCTTGACTAAATAATAACTAATGGTAAATAGAATATCTTATTGAAAATGCAAGTTTTATAAATACCATAGACACGTGCAGTACACGTGCCTACACTAGTGTGTGTGTGTATATATATATGATCCAAAGATCCAACTACACAGAAACACACACAAAAACACACACACGCACACACGCGCGCGCGCACACACACACACACACACACACACACACACACACACACACACACACACACACACATATATATATATATATATATATATATATATATATAATCCAAAGATCCAACTACTAACATAAAAAAATAATTATGATACAATTGTCCTTTTGATGCAAATTGATCAAATTTACACAAGAGAATGTGGAAGGATAAATAGTGCTTGTACTATCAAGCCAATCATATCTATTCACTACGTCCAGTAGAAGTGAGTATAAACGAATCCTCGGTCATTATTAAGTCAACATCGCAATATATCCATCTTCCTATCCTCCGCCATAATCAAATTACTAGGTAGGAAGTTTACAATTATGGAGTGTAGGATTTTCAAGAAGAGGCACAACAGAATAATAAAAAATATCCTTCTTATTTTACACTAATAATCGGATCCGTCATAGCTATATAGAACGCCGGTGAACAAAAGACATAAAAAAGATAAAAGATTATAATTTTTTGTACACTAGTTGTCTAACAACTAGACACCTCTTTGTTAGTGAAAAACTCAAATTCTCAGATATACATTCAAACCGACCACCAAAAAATCTACGTCGTCTATCAAGAACTCTAGATTGGCCACTAAGCTATTGTGCAGTTGTCTTCTTCGAAACATCTCGTTGTTGTCTTGTGGAACAACTTCTCCAAGTTTCCACACATGTCTATCGACCTCTACTTCCTCCATACAAATGAGTATGTGGTGCACCAACATGTCCATCAAGTTGAAGCGTACAGGAGTTGTTGACATACTAGTCAAATTAAAACTCTCTTTCTTTCCTATCTTGGGCAGTCATCCTTGAGACAACTCTCTCTCTCTCTCTCTCTCTCTCTCTCTCTCTTATCAAGAGAGAAATATGACGGTCAACTTATATAACAAGTTGTCTCTACCCTCTAGGATGTACCCCCTTTATATAGGAGAGTCATGTGTTTGACAAATCCTTATTCCAATTTCTTAATCACAATCGTAAAACATCTTTAATTGCTGAAAACTCTTATTGTAATTTCAATCGGACGACTGAGATCCCCAATTGCCAGACGAGGTCTATCCAGATCCAGATTTAGAATTCTAAACGGTTGATTGGGATTCCCAATCAGTCGACTGGGTAAGTCAAGATCTGACATTGAATTGATTTTTAATTTGAAACCTTCCTTGTTGAATTTTGTGTTGTACAGGCCCTCACCTGGGCGACGCCTAGACAGCGCCTGGGTGCCTAGGCTTAAGTCAGCCCACCTCAAACTGGGCGCCCAGCCCCCTAATCGACCTAATTTGTTGCCCAAGGCCTTTTGAGGCCCAAATTAAGACAATTCAATGCTAATTTAGCATTAATTAGATTCGAATTTGATCAAATTGAGTTATTTTATGGTTAAATTGGGTCTAATTTATTCCAAACAGGGTCAATTTAGGGTAAATTAGGTCTGATTTGGGGGAAACAGGCCTGATTTGGGGAAATAGGTCTAATTTGGGGGAATTGAGTCTGATTTGGTCATGTAAGGCCTCATTTAGATCAACATAGGGAAATTTAGGGTTGGTTAGGATTGATTTGGTCATGTTATGCAAATTAGGTTTGATTTTAGGCCAAATTATGTCAAATTTGAACAAATTAGGTTGATTAGGGGAAAATAAGTCTGATTTTGCAAAATTGGTCTCATATGGTGAGATTAGGTCTAATTTTGCCAAATTAAATATTGTTTAGGTCAATATAGGGAAAATTTGGAGAAATTAGGTCTGATTGGATCATAATATACAAAATTAGGTTTTATTTAGGTCAAATCATGTCAAAATAGGGGCACATTAGGTCTAATTTAGGGGAAGCAAGTATGATTTGGGGAAAATTGCTCTACATTGGATGACTAGGTCATATTTGGCCAAATTTTGTCTAATTTAGGTGAATATATGAAAAATTTATGGAAATTGGGTTTGATTAGGTCATGGTATACAAAATTAGGCAAAATTTAGGATAAACTAGGTCAAATTTGACCAAATTTGGATCAAATGAGTTTATATCAGGGCCAATCAGTTCTAGTTTAGGTCTTAGTTTTGATTTAGCCTAAATTCTACCTAATAGTATTATACAAGTTTTGGCTACAAACATTATACATGTTTAGCTTTCTAATTTCTATATGAATTTTGTTTAGGTAAAACTTCCACAATTCAATCCATATCTAATGATTTTGTTACTTTCTTCAGACGATGCTAGCACATTGATTGCATATTTATCATGTATATTTATGTGTAAGGATTGTATTTTTTAGAAATTTTACATATATTTGTTAAAATAAAAAATATACAAAAATGCCTGGAAACGCCTGGGCCACCGCCTGGGCGCATAGGCTGTCTGGGCGTCCCTCTGGAACGCCTGGCCGTCTGGCCGCCTATACAACTTGAATTCCAATCGGTCAATTGGATTTCACAATTAGACGACTAGATCAGTCCAGTGGAAAATTCATTTGACCAATTGATAGTCAATTTCTCTGTTGATCCAACCAACCTCATAAGCCTACATGATTCAGAATCATTCTATTCATATATTTAATTGAAAACTTTAATTCTCTTATACATCCTTGTGTGTGTGACCTGGTAGGTTTATAATTATGTTGGTAGTGATTTTCCAAATCTCACAAACTATAAGTAATGTCTAGGCACATCATTTCCATTCAAGTAACAAGAATGAATAGGAGAACAACTACAACTTGTAAAGTGATCAATGTTGCCATGCCCATTTAATATCTTTTTCATAGATATCTAGATTGAAATTAAGACATGGAATGTTATCCTCTTAACATTTCAATTATGTTCCTTGAACTAGAGTAGACTATTTGATATATTGTGATATCAATATTTTATATTGACTCACACGAGCATGATCATGCATTCCATAGTTTTGCTTATCAAGTGGTGGAGATGTCACTCCAAACAAGGGACAAATTCATCTACGTCACTCACAATATTCCCCGTGTGTCATGATGTACCCAATTATTATATTTTGACAACTCTTATTTAGAGCACATTGGGCTAGCGATCAAAGTACACAATACTACATGTGTTATTGTAGAGACTTTAGGTTTAAGTATCACAATCACCATTGTCTCATTGAGATATGACTCTACATTACATGATTATCATGTGTCATTCTCAAGGTGGGTCAGTCCAATACAGTTTTTTATCTAACAAGTAGACACATATTTGAGTCGATGTCCAATATCATGACTAAAGAGACATAGTCATAATTCACCTTACATGCTAGTATTATGCATTATTGTTGTCCTACAATTTCACAGTAATAAATGACTAGGGACATAATAAGAATGAGTATTCTAAGTATACATATGATCTCATGTTCAGGTCCTAAAACCAAACCATATGTCATCAAGTTGTAACATTCTAATGACTTTTATTAGTTTCATTCATTATCTCAATATTAAAACAAACATAATAAGTACTTTTATTAATGATCAAATAAAATAAAAAATATCCCTTGTACAATTATCACATGATGGTTCTTAGGGCATATAACCAACAATCCTACTTTCACTAGAGTCAATCACTCATGAATATAATTCTATATGATTCATGTAACCATCATGCTTCTACTGTGAAAGTACTCTTATTAAGGGATCATCAACATTGCTTTCAATTGGTACTCATCAAATCATTACAAATCCTCATTGTAGTATCTCTCAATATGAGATGGTAATGACCGAGTGTGTTCATGGAACATTATTGTGATTTGGGTTCCTTAGCTTGTGAAACAACTCCATTTTTGTCAAAGTATAATTCTACTACGTCTTTAATGGTTGGAACCACACCAAGTTCACTATTGAACTTCATGATGGATACTAATTCCTTTGCTATATTGTATGTGGTAATATACTCAACCTCTATTATCATTCATTGTCTCTTACTTGGTACTCTTCCAACTAACAACTTGATACGATTTTACCGTGCATATAACGCAAGTGCAGACGTCAATG
This sequence comes from Alisma plantago-aquatica, assembly GCA_963693085.1. Lineage (NCBI taxonomy): Eukaryota > Viridiplantae > Streptophyta > Magnoliopsida > Alismatales > Alismataceae > Alisma > Alisma plantago-aquatica. Next base: position 412,537,876 of record OY856411.1, on the reverse strand, counting down.
TAGTATAGGCCTTTGTGAGGCCCGAGTCGAACTCAGGGACACTGAACTATCGGTAGACTACTACTAACTGTTCGCAATCAACTAGACCAATTAAAAGGTTTTAAGAGTTGTTGAAAAATAAAAGAAAATAAAATAAAACAGAGCAATCGATTAAGTATTTAGTTTAATCAATTCAGATGGGAATCTTTAGGATTGCAGTTTCACCGCGGGTTTTCATTGTATGAATTTCCACATAGTTAATCAAATCCGCCTCTTATTCTGGGTAGTGGCCTATAGTCAGAATTTTTCACTGTTTTGATACAATTCACTACCTAAGTCTAGGTCGGTTCCACCGTTGTAGTAACATATACCCTAAACTAGGTGCATTAGAATCGACCTCTGGGTTTCCACCATTAACCGTACATCACCTTGTTCAAGGGATTTATTAATTAATGTGAATTTCATCTCTTTTCAACTGTTAATTCTTCTTTCAAAGCAATTAAAGGCATTAGATTATCATTAGGGTGATCAAGCATAATGATATAATGGAGAAAATGAAATCATACCACGGATTTAAGAGACAAGTTATGAATTACTATGATAAAAACGTCATACAATGATTACCCGGGCTACTCCCATTCCTAAAGACAAAGGGGATTAGCCCCGCATGGTTGACAATGGAAAATACATAGGAGTAGAGAATAAAAACATGGGAAACATAGAGCAAACTCGTGTAACCCCTGATACAAAGGTGTTCCTGGAGATCCTCCTCGAGAAACGTGCGTTTTGCAGTCTTCCGGCAGCAAAATCGCCCGGCGGAGGTGCCCTGATCGCTCGGTTGATGGCCTTAATCTCTCGTCTCCTCTCTATCTCCTCCTTATTAGATGTTGTGCAACATACTATGAGATCCCCCCTAGGGACGGCCGTGCTCTTCTTAGGTCATAGGACCACTTTACGGCTCCAAAAAAGCTCAACCGTCGGATTAAAACGCTCCGTTTTAGTGCAGAAAATCGCCAGATCCCGACGCTGTCGATAGTATCGTTCCCCAGGTCGATGGTATCGACCATGATACAGGTATTTCCTTCCAAAATCGCATTTTGGGGTTGCTTTTTGATGAAATGTCGATACTATCGACACCAGGGTCGATAGTATCGACTCTGGACAATGCAAAAGTGCCTGAAAAAGTGTCGAAACATGTGTATAAGTCTGGGGATTATATAAAATCATACAAATATGATAAAAGAAGTATAAATTGATGCAAAAAGAGTTTAAAGGCCAACTATAGTGATTTATGCAAATATAATCAAGAAAATGATAAATACATGCATAAAATAGATATAAAATAAGCATATAAAAGTGACTCGAAAACCATGCATCCAACTCCCCTAAGCTTAAACCTTGCTCGTCCTCGAGCAAAAAAACTTTGGATCTGGTTGAGATAAGTTATCAATAGGACATAAATAAATGAAATGAATCTACATCATCCCCACTTTCTTTCCACAAACCGGCCCTCATTGACCACTGAACACTAACTACCATCCAGGCGACCAAAAACCTATGTAAAAGATGTCTGTCCCCCAATTAGTGAAACACTATCAATTAAAGCAGTTAATATGATAAACTCATTTGGTCCATACTTGATGCATCTTGTGATCTCCTATCTACATTACTCATTTCCTAACTACCATCTAAATGGAATCAGATCTCCTGATATTAATGAATGAGGAGAATATCATGGGTGGCCTACCGATTAGAGCAACAGGTGGATGGGATAGGTGGTTGTGGAAGAGATGGAAGCACATAACAGTCAATCATGCAATAAAAAAATTAATGACCTATCATGATGCAAAATGCAAGTGAAAATGTTCTAATGCTACATTTTTGGTGGAATGATGCATGCACTATCATTCCGTCTCAAGGTGAGATGGAATATCTAAGAAAACTACACCATGTGCTTATTCTTCTTAGTATGTAAGTGAGAACATGTTCCTTTCTCCCTCTCATTCCTACTTCTCAATTCTTTTTTTTTCTTCTCTTTTTCTTCAATTTTTTTTTCAAGCCCTTATTTTCATAGATGACAATGAATTATTTGTCGGGCTCACTTCTTGTTACATAACTTATACATTTGAAGCATTCTATTTGGAGGGTATGGATAATGCTCACCACCTTTAATCTTTCAGAAAACATAAGATGCATGATGTAGTATATGCTCAAAAAAAATTGTGAATGCAGCTACAAAATGACAGTTATGCAATTAAATGACACACACCTAAGGATAATGTGCATGTATAACTACTCTATCCTTTTTTTTCATTTTCATGCAAAAAATATGTGAAAATAGATATAATGCAAGACCTATCTACATGAGATGCAATCAAAAAGTGAAAGACAGTAATGTGCTCCCATTTCTTATGGTGGAGTGTGAATGAAATTGTGGTGGATCAGATCACAAGACTAATTGACAGAACCTTCCAAAAATATCATATGTCCCTCTCTAAAGACATGTGTATAGGGTAACTGAAGGATTTCTCTCTTAAACTTTAGTCTAAAGTCATGTTAGCATTTGGTCGATTTGGGCTCAAACATCCTTGTCAATCATTTTTCCTTGGACAATAAAGATAGTCATTCGTGTCCCCATGTCCTGAAGCTGACTCATCCAAGCACTTCCTCAGTTATGTAACTCAATTACTAACAAAAATAAGCTCAAAAAGTTTTCAATATGCTCATATTTTCATGTGCCCACAACCCAAGAGTAAAACTCCCAATTGAAACCATGCATTTATTACTCCACAGATTACACTACATAGATGTGGATCCTACAAAAGCGGTAAATATAGAAATAAATACAACTAATATTTCAAAAGTAAAAGCAACATGAATAAGTAAGTAAAAACTAAGATAGAGGGATGTTCCAACACCCCCCCCCAAGCTTGAATATGACTATGGCCTCATAGTCAACATTCTCACTTAAGAGGTGGAACAACGGTACCATTCACTTTGAAGTGTGGTAAAGAAGGATGGTTAGATGCTCAAGTGGACCAAGTGATGCTTTCTATCTTCCTCCTTTTTGTGGCCCATTTTTGTGTCTTAGTGATTCTAAGACGTGACTTTCTTCATCCATCTTTCCTCTGCAAAAAACGGTTCGAAAAAATCTCGTTTCGATACCTTTTACGGCCTATTTTATGTGGCTGTCCTGCAGGTGTCGATACCATCGACACCAAGGTCGACGGTATCGACCCAGACTCAGCAATTTTGTTGAAACGACACATCTAAAAGCCTGGGAACTCAAAAGTGTCGATACTATCGACCCTAGGGTCAATGGTATCGAATTTATTGTCACCAATTTTTCTAAAAATCTTCAGGAATCTCGATACTATCGACACAAAGGTCGATGGTATCGACTTTTCTTCGACGTTTACTGATCCAAACTCGATACTATCGACATGAGTGTCGATAGTATCAACCTTAAAGTTCTGCACACTTCAAAACACGAGTTAGGGTAGCATTTTTACAAAAACTATCAAAACCTAAGAAAAAACTAAGTACATAAACATAAAAGAACATAACCAAACATAAAAATGAACCTAAAGTTGGGTTGCCTCCCAACAAGCGCCCTTGTTTAATGTCCTAGGATTGACATAAGGATACCTTTAACATGGGTTGTCAAGGGATGTCTCTAATGATTCATTTGGCAAATTGAATTTAACTCTATCATCACCAATCCCAAGTGTCAAGTAACCTCACCCAATGGCAGCGATTACATCAGCCGTAGCTTGGAACGGCCTTCCCAATAGCATATCACCTCCTTCCAACTCATGAATGTCCATGACCACAAAGTCAACATGGAAGATGAATTTGTCGACCTTGACTAGCACATCCTCACATATACCTTGTGGCTTCACAATGGATCCATCTGCCAACTCAATTGTCATAGAAGTTTGTGTTGGCTTCTTCAATCCCAGCTTTTGAAAAGTGGCAAGTGGCATAAGATTAATGCTTGCCCCTGAGTTACACTGTGCTTGTGGAAAATGTTGGCCGCCTATGGAACATGGGATGTAGAAACCTCCTGGATCAAAACACAAGGATCAAAACATGTGGACCAAAACAAAGCTCATCTCAAGAAGCTCAAGCGTCACTAAGATGATAACTCAAGAAAGGAGGAATCATCAAAATCCTAAAAATGATCACCATCAAGATCAACAAAGAAAACCATGCTAAGAGGGGGAAAATCAACATCCAACACATGGATATAAGAACCAATACATTTAACAGATTAATATCAACTCTAAAGATCCATTAAACCCTATTAAACACATTAATCATATCAGATTAGGGTTCTTTAATGTGGTAAACTCCCATGGATAATTGAGCTCACCATCTCATTCACCCGGCAAACATCTGTGTCTTGTATCCGCCTTTTCTTGGTGATGATATCCTTGATAAACCTTCCATATGCTGGAATCTGTTCTATCATTTCCACTAACGGAATATTAATATGGAGCTTCCTAAACATCTCCAAGAACTTTCTGTAATGTCTATGCTCTTTCTTTGGCCTTGGACTATCTGAAAAAGACACAACTGTCTCCTTTAGATGCTTGTGAGGTGGCACATATGGGCTTTTCGGGGTCTCGTCCCCTAAGCTTGCTTTGTTGTCACCTCCTGGCGTAGGATTTGGCACTTCATTCGCAGCTGGTGTAACTTGTGGCTGCTCATCTTTCTCAGTGGTTGTAGCTTCACCATGAAGTATGGCCTTCACCTGCTCTTCTTGCCTAGGTGTGGGCGCGGCCGCGATGGGTTCTTGGTGGGATTTTCTGAACGAGAAATATCCACCAAGTAGTCCATACAAGCTACGGGGATATGGTACTCTGGGTGTAGCCTCCGTATCAAAAATCATCTTGCCTTCTTCATGGACCTCCACTGTAACAACCCCACCTCCCGGTAACCCCCAATTAAGGGAGACCCGAAGGTCAGAGTCGTTATTCAATTAACATGATCAAAGGTTTGAAAACTAATCAATAATAATTATGAAATTCTACTACTAAACTAAAAACTGGTATGAAATAAAAACTTTACTTACCTTTTAAAAGATGGGATTTCTAAACTTCTATCCATGAAGATACTAATCTAACAAATCCTCCTGTGTATGTTATTTCTCATTTAGTTCCACATATGCCACTTTACTTCTTTTTTTCATTTGTACCTAAAACGCCGACAAACAAAACGTCGGTCAGCAAGAAGCTGGTATGTGGGGGAACCAAAAATTGTGCAATTAAATTAACAATGTAGTCAACCAAATATCATTTAACATCCAAGATTACGTTTTAAGCAATACTACTCAATCCTTGCCTATCCCCTATCTCTGTACCATCCCTGCAGTGGACATGGATACTACCTCTCTCATATGGTAGATCCTTACCCCCATGGTCCTACCACACATGTAGTCATTTCCTAGGGTTATGGAGTCACATGGCCCTACCCAAAGGTAGCCCAATCCCTGACTCATGATGACTTGATGGACCTACCCCATTGGTAGCCATTTACTAAGTCATTTAATGACCTGATGGACCTACCCCATTGGTAGCCATTTACTAGGTCAATCTATAAAGCTATAGAGGGGACTAGGATCTGAGATAGTAGACACTTATCTTAGGTGATAGTCATATCCACATTATAATTTTGCAAGAATTAAATTCATCCAACAATTAATTCAAGCTACACTTGTAAACATCAATAAAATCCTCAGCAAACTAATGAGGAATAATCATAAGCGTAACCACATACCTGTACATGCAAATTTGAGACAGAATAGTCCAATCAACAATAGGCAAGCAAGCATTCAATAAGATCCTAAAACAATTATACAATTCCCTTTTATTACTTATGTCATTGAGATTTTATTAAATCTAGCTTGCTTCCTAGGGTTTCTAGTCCACTTTTAGGGTTTCCATTGCAATTACGGCTTCACTTCATCTTTTACTATTTTAAACCCTAATTATTTCAACATCTAATCCTCAGTTTCAGATTAAAGGCATAATTAACCATTAAATAAGTCCATTAAGCCTCTTTCACATTAAATATACTATTTTTATCCTTTTAATATGTGACAAGATCATTATGCTCATTTATTGTCAATTCATAGTCCAATTCACATATGAACTTGATTTGCCATTAATTCCACCTTTTATTCATGAGAAAATCCTAATTACTATGTTTAGGGTATTTATCCACAAATTAGGAACTTTAATGCTCGAAACATCTTATAACCATGAAAAATCAGTTCTTTACATGAAATCTAATAATTAAGGTCATTAGTAGTCCTAATTACCAACATTAGGGTTTCAAGGCCCATTAAAGCCTATTTATGCACATGAAATTCTAAATTAACCAATTATATGCAAAGTTCATCCATTTTGTTCCTAATGCTTCTTTTCATCATTAATAGGTTAATATGAACTTTAAACACTCATTTAACCCTTTCTAATTCATTAATCATCAAAGATTAGGGTTTTTCATTGATTAAACTATTAAAGATAACATCTTTATATACTTTTTGAATTGAAATCATAATCAGGCTTCAATTTTATTTTTATTGGATTCCCCTCATTTTTCTGAGAAATTTTCATATATAACTTTTATCATCAGAGTTATAAATAATTAACTATGATTTTCACAAGGTTAATTACCTTTGGGCCAATCAGTGGCCGCCACATCAGCCAAACGAGTTGTTTTTGTTTATTCGCGGGTTGGGCTCAAACCGTGTCGAAAAGACATTTCTTCCCTCCTCTTTCTTCACTGGAGTCGGAGGCAGAGTGGTCTTTCCCTCCTCTTCTCTTCTTCCTCGCGATGGTCCTCGCACGCGGAGCAGCTTCTCCAGCGAGTCAAACCATCAGTTGACTTCGCCGATCTGCACCCCTAAACCAAAGGTAAGGATGCGGTTCCCTCTGCCTGGCCATGCCGATCTTGGTCGTGCTCTTCCAGTAGTAGGAGGAGGCTCGGAACCTGGAGTCCTCAGCCTCGCTCTGCGGATGGACACAGGAAGGAACTAAGAGGCGAGTAGCGCCTATGCTACAGAATTGATAGCAAGAATATGTTTTGGGTGTCTAGTTGAGCACCAGGGATGAGGTTCCGCTCTTAATGGAAGTTGCCACACCCTCCTTTTATAGGTTCAGCTCCATAGAGTTGGACGTTGACCTACTTTCAGGTTGGGGAAAGTCTCAATAGTTTCCCAAAGTAGATAAAACCGGGGTCGGTTGGATTCGATTCCACACCCCGAACTCATAGGGACAACTTCCTATTGTCGTTGTGAATCAGATCAAGAGTAACTGGCCAAAAAAAGGACAGAAGTCCCTATCGGGGAAGTTTCCTGTTTGGTCTGGAGCTAGGAGAAGGTATGCAGACCATTGATCAGCGATCTGACGGTCCTGATCATCCGTTACATTCCTTAGAATATATCCTGGATACATTGCAATATTTAATATGATTCACTTTACAAAAATCGTATCTCCCAAACCACATGTCCAAAAAATTTCAAATTTGAAAGGAATGTTATTGATGACTTTATCTTTCTTTTTACCAAGTTTGAGACTTTAATTCGAAAGTATGAGATACTTTTATTCATACTCAAGTTATCTATTAATAATGCACATCTTATACTTATTTTCTCTCTCCTATTCTTTTATTTTCTTTATCTAGGTTCCTTTTACATATAGAAACCTTTTTGATACGAAAATACATCAAATATAACTCACTCATACCTCTTTCCACTTATTTTCCCTATTTTATCATCGTTTTCAATTTCATTCTTAATAAGGAAATATTTAGTTGATCTTTCTTTTCTTATTTCATTTTCCTTGCAACTTTGGATTCCTTGGAACCCAAGGAACCCAACAGACACGAAATCCATCTTTGGATTATTATTTTGCCTTCTAAAGGTTTCCACACCTTTCTTTTCTCAAAACTCAATTATTCGTTTATTGATTGAATTTCCTTGTTATTGGGCCAAATAGCCAATAAAGCCCACTATTCAAACAACAAGGCTATTTTAAATGAAAACCATTTATTCACAACAAATTATATCATTAATGTGAGAAATTACATTTCTCACCCAAGGAACCCGAAAATTGGGGTTGTAACATCCTTCCCCTCTTATAAGAATTTTGTCCTCAAAATTCAACCAAACAAACAAAACAGAATAAGCCTTTCATATGTCCATCATGGCTCCCATGTGGCTTCACCCTTTCCATGGTGCTTCCCAAGAACTTTCATCATCTCATATTCTTTCATCTGAGTTCTTTCTTACCTTGGTATATCGTACCCTCATAGGTGACTCAGGACATTTCAGCCTCTCAAAAGCTGAATAGGTTCAGGGCTCCGCACATGGCTTGGGTACCCCACATAGTTCTCTAGATCAGACTCATGCAACACATCATTTTATCCTAAGGGTAAGGTTAAAAACAACTATCTCCACCAATCCATCTCAAATGGACCCATATATCGGGGACTCAGCTTTCTCAATTGTAGCTTAGAGGGGTCGGATTCTCACATTATATTCTCCCATAATGAACTGCATGTCAGTCTGCTTTGCATCAGCTTGTGACTCATGTCACCACTGGCCTCTCTCTCTCAGCCATTGCATGATCAAAGCGACTTCATCTGCACACACTGTGGTTCTTTTCTGACCTTCACGAGGCCTCCTTCACCAACATCATCTTAATGAAGTGGTGACCGACACAACCTCCTTCTAGAATTCCTTTCATACCGATAAAGGTTATGGTGGTTAACATCACATCTTAAGAACTATCTCTTTGTATCACCCTGAACAAGCACACTTGCTCTCATCAGACCCTCTAGTCTGGATCATACTAACCATTAGTTAGGGGTGATAAGCAGTACTAAGAATGAGTTCTTCATGCAACTACTTCCACCGCATGGAAGTAAACCTTCTAATCATGCTCAAGAACTTTTGAACTCGCATCATGGTGTAGTTGAACCATTTTTGTCTCTATTATAAGTAGTTCAACCCGATCTGTCACTTAACAATACTCTTCTTCTTCCTGTCATCTAGTTAAGGTGATCTACCATAACCCACATTGATCTTCCTTGGTTAAGGGGAGATTTTCCACATCATCCATAGTGATGAACTCCCATTCCCTCTCAGGGACTCTTTTATCCTCTATATTGATACACGGGGTTACTGGTGTTCGTCCTTCACCTCTATCATGCATGGCCACAAGCCACATGCATCTTCATCTTAAGCATCCAAAGTGCTACTATCTCTTACTATCTCAGTAATACCATGGTATATGGTGATCCTAAAATCATGTTCTCCAGTGTGTCATGATTCCTCAAGCTGATTCCTTAGAAACCCTACACAACTCTAATTAGGGTTTCATCACCTTCCTTTTTAGAGGAGTGCGTCTGAGGTTCTACAACCACCCTTTCATTATATCATGGACTAGGTTGGCTAACCAAACAACCTTTAACGTGATCAACCGATATTATTAAATCTGTGTATTAGCCAAACTTATCTCGTTTCCAACTGAGGGTTAACCTAACAACCTCGACTTCTTCTAGCCTCTAGCTAAACTAGGTAGCTATATCTCAACCAGAGCATTCATTACCACTTCACCTCCTTAGGTGTTAGGTAATGCTGAAGATATACCCCTCCATGTATTCCACTTATCATCTCGTCTCAACCTCTAATTCTAAGTCTATCTTCATTGAGAATACTTTGAGCTCATCTCCTTGGTTACCAAACTCAACATTGTATCACTGGCAAATTCCAGATAGCTCATGGTATCACATCCCCACAAGATGATCTCCTTAATACTCTTAGTGTTTGTAAACCATCCATGTATCATTTGCTCTACAAGGGTATGTTATCGTCTCTATCCTCATACCTTGTAGCAACGTTCCAACTCACATCATCTTTATACTTGGTGTATGGCATGCGTTTTGTCCTATCTCTCACTCTCATAACAAGAAGAAATAAGCATTTGGCGGCCATCCAAATACAGAGTTCTTCCCATTCCAAGAGTAGAGATGGTACATCTCACCTTGCCAGTAGACCTTCAAATCTAAGTTGAAATGTGCAACTCGTGTCTCTACATCACAAACATCATGATATTAAAAATTACTTCCATGGAAAACTGGTCTCAAACCTACTTGGGTCACCACACAATCCTTGGTCCTCTCCTATAGGTCTATAGGGTGCCGGCACTTTTGGGGTCATCCTTCTTCCCTTATGCATCTAGAGAGTACCCTACTCATCTGCCCTTTAGGTCCCATGAGTTCATGAAGGTGATCAATCTCCTAACCCATGGCCCTCGGAAAATGATAGTTGTTACCTCCCGACCCTATGGTCATGCACAACTAGGGAATTAGGCAACTCCTACTTCCATCGGTCTTATCCCTATCTAACCCTAGGATAGACTTAGGATTCCATTATAGTACATATCCAACTTAGAACCTTACCCAAGCCTTCATCATCTCTCTCTACATTCACGACTGACTTTCATCCCTTCATAGGGGTCATGGCAACCTGCCTACCTTGGTCAGGCCCCATACCGGTTACATCCACATGCACATAGAGATGGTTATGTATGGGTCTATAGGTTCATTCTCATGCCATGTACTCTTCACTTAGCTTCTCAAGATTCTATGAAACCTCCTTAGGTTACGTCAAAACCAACCAAACTAGTATACACCCTACAAAAGGGTACCTCTCCCAGGATGGGAGGAAATTAAACCTTGATAACAGTGATCACAAACGTCCCTAGGGTTTACCTTCACATGAGCATGCCTAACTCAACAGCTACTAAAGCACAAGCAGACCGCCTATTAAACCATGCTAAGTCGTTCTTTCTCTCTTTCCTCATCATTAGTTCAACTTAGTCATGAGGGGTTCATCAAGCATACCTTTAACTTAAGGGGTTTCTTTTTCCTCTACGCATGCTTGAAGCTATAGAGACTCAAATATTATCATGAGCATCAGGTACACTGCTTCCCCTCTTAGGCCTAGGAACCCTAGGTTCTCCTTTGGATATCCAACTGCATGCTCAATTTCTTAACCATGAATCAAGCATGTCCAAGGTATGTCATCCTTTTATTCGAGCAACACTTCAGAGTTGAGTCCTCTTCTAGGACAACCAACAAGGTATAATGCCCCACAACTGGTTACCTAAACCTCCTCGGGGTCTAAGGCACTCTTTGGTTCATTACAGTAGGTAAACTCCTATACCATATGCACACAAGTACCAGAAACATCATCCTCAATCTAGGGTTCGGTTCCTCTAAAGGCCACCAAGATATCCTTGATCTCTAGGGATCAAGCACGAGGCTACCACTATCATCATCCTCAACTCTATTCCTCAAATCTCGAGGTTTTAGGCTTTCAACCTTCTTGCTTGGGTCCTGCTTTCTCTCTGTAGAGCTGACTCCACATCCAACTTTACTACTAGAGGTCCTTTCTCCATGAAGGATTAAGCTCACAAGCATACCTCTACATAGGTGAAATCTATGTTCGGACTTATGTTTACTCATGGTCATCCATAACCCTTTATGTTTATCTCATAAGCCATCCATCATGATCCCTTGTCTAGGGTTTCATTCAACTATCAAAACTACTGACACACTCTGGGTGCGAGCTATACCCTACCTGCATAAGCCCATAGGGTTTCTATAGGTTCTCCTCTATCCTCATCCATGAAGGAGCTATCCTTCGCTCTAGCATGCACGACCCTCTCCAGGGTTGGGTCGCCAAAGGTACTAGGTCATCTAACCTCTTATGGCATCCCAAAGGCATGTCCAACCAAACACTTGGTCAACCATGACATCATGTCATCTCTCTCTCTTCACTTAGGGTTAGGGTTAACATCATCCTCAAAGGATGTGCTAGGTATCTACCTTTAATGGAGGTCTCTACCTCTAAGACTAACTCTCTCTACACATCCTCCTGCCAAGGAGGTCTATCCTCAGATCTCTCCTGAGGGCAATGACAACTCATGTCATACGACCTAAGCATGTATCTATTCCTTTACGCTTAATCTATTAAGCTTATGTCCATGACAACTTATTTACATGCTTTTCATTAGTTTGGTGGAGGATTCCTTAGACCTTATTAACCTTACCCATACCTCAAGAGGGTGAGGAAAAGAGAGAAAACCCTAATGCTTAAGGTCCTCAATAGAATTTGAGTTGACAAGGGATGAACAAGATGAGAGAGTCCTAAAGGTATCTTATTTCGATTCATACCCTAAGACTTTGACCAGGCAGTCACACAGATCTGGGAGTCCTCGTATTCTGACTAGCGATGCGGAGGAAAATATTGTCAGCCCCCGATCGTGATCCTTTTCTAGACACCTCTGTCTTTCAGATAATCCTCTAATAACTCCCTTGCGTTCTACAAAATTTGTAAAATTTAATAATTATTAAAGATTAATTGAGGAACCTTCGCTCTGTTACCAATTATAACAACCCTGACTCCCGGTAACCCCCAATTAAGGGAGACCAGAAGGTCAGAGCCGTTATTCAATTAATAGGATCAAAGGTTCGACAAATAATCAATAATAATTATGAAATTCTACTACTAAACTGAAAACTGGTATGAAATAAAAACTTTACTTACCTTTTAAAAGATGGGATTTCTAAACTTCTATCCATGAAGATACTAATCTAACAAATCCTCCTGTGTAGGTTATTTCTCATTTAGTTCCACATATGCCACTTTACTGTTTTTTTTTCATTTGTACCTAAAACGCCGAAAAACAAAACGTCGATAAGCAAGAAGCTGGTATGTGGGGGAACCAAAAATTGTGCAATTAAATTAACAATGTAGTCAACCAAATATCATTTAACATCCAAGATTATGTTTTAAGCAATACTACTCAATCCTTGCCTATCCCCTATCTCTGTACCGTCCCTGCAGTGGACATGGATACTACCTCTCTCATATGGTAGATCCTTACCCCCATGGTCCTACCACACAGGTAGCCATTTCCTAGGGTTATGGAGTCACATGGCCCTACCCGAAGGTAGCCCAATCCCTGACTCATGATGACTTGATGGACCTACCCCATTGGTAGCCATTTACTAAGTCATTTAATGACCTGATGGACCTACCCCATTGGTAGCCATTTACTAGGTCAATCTATAAAGCTATAGAGGGGACTAGGATCTGAGCTAGTAGACACTTATCTTAGGTGATAGTCATATCCACATTATAATTTTGCAAGAATTAAATTCATCCAACAATTAATTCAAGCCATGATTGTAAACATCAATAAAATCCTCGGCCAACTAATGCGGAATAATCATAAGCGTAACCACATACCTGTACATGCAGATTTGAGACAGAATAGTCCAATCAACAATAGGCAAGCAAGAATTCAATAAGATCCTGAAACAATTATACAATTCCCTTTTATTACTTATGTCATTGAGATCTTATTAAATCTAGCTTGCTTCCTAGGGTTTCTAGTCCACTTTTAGGGTTTCCATTGCAATTAGGGCTTCACTTCATCTTTTACTATTTTAAATCCTAATTATTTCAACATCTAATCCGCAGTTTCAGATTAAAGGCATAATTAACCATTAAATAAGTCCATTAAGCCTCTTTCACATTAAATATACTATTTTTATCCTTTTAATATGTGATAAGATCATTATGCTCATTTATCGTCAATTCATAGTCCAATTCACATATGAACTTGATTTGCCATTAATTCAACCTTTTATTCATGAGAAAATCCTAATTACTATGTTTAGGGTATTTATCCACAAATTAGGAACTTTAATGCTCGAAATATCTTATAACCATGAAAAATCAGTTCTTTACATGAAATCAAATAATTAAGGTCATTAGTAGTCCTAATTACCAACATTAGGGTTTCAAGGCCCATTAAAGCCTATTTAAGCACATGAAATTCTAAATTAACCAATTATATGAAAAGTTCATCCATTTTGTTCCTAATGCTTCTTTTCATCATTAACAGGTTAATATCAACTTTAAACACTCATTTAACCCTTTCTAATTCATTAATGATCAAAGCTTAGGGTTTTTCATTGATTAAACTATTAAAGAAAGCATCTTTATATACTTTTTGAATTGAAATCAGAATCAGGCTTCAACTTTATTTTTATTAGATTCCCCTCGTTTTTCTGAGCAATTTTCATATATAACTTTTTATCATCAAAGTTATAAATAATTAACTACGATTTTCACAAGGTTAATTACCTTTGGGCCAATTAGTGGCCACCACATCAGCCAAACGAGTTGTTTTTGTTTATTCGCGGGTTGGGCTCAAACCGTGTCGAAAAGACATTTCTGCCCTCCTCTTTCTTCACTGGAGTTGGGGGAAGAGTGGTCTTTCCCTCCTCTTCTCTTCTTCCTCGCGATGGTCCTCGCGCGCGGAGCATCTTCTCCAGCGAGTCAAACCATCAGTTGACTTCGCCGATCTGCACCTCTAAACCAAAGGCAAGGATGCAGTTCCCTCTGCCTGGCCATGCCGATCTTGGCCGTGGTCTTCCAGTAGTGGGAGGAGGCTCGGAACCTGGAGTCCTCAGCCTCGCTCTACGGCTGGACACAGGAAGGAATGGAGAGGCGAGTAGCGCCTATGCTACGAAATTGATAGCAAGAATATGTTTTAGGAGTCTCGTTGAGCACCAGGAATGAGGTTCCACTCTTAATGGAAGTTGCCACCCTCTCCTTTTATAGGTTTGGCTCCATAGAGTTGGGCATCGACCTGCTTTTAGGTTGGGGAAAGTCTCAATAGTTTCCCAAAGTAGATAAAACCGGGGTCGGTTGGATTCGATTCCACACCCCGAACTCATAGGGACAACTTCCTATTGTCGTTGTGAATCAGATCAAGAGTAATTGACCCAAAAAAAGGACAGAAGTCCCTATCGAGGAAGTTTCCTATTTGGTCCGGAGCTAGGAGAAGGTATGCGGACCATTGATCAGCGATCTGACGGTCCTGATCATCCACTACATTCCTTAGAATATATCCTGGATACATTGCAATATTTAATATGATTCACTTTACAAAAATCTTATCTCCCAAACCACATGTCCAAAAACTCTCAAATTTGAAATGAAAGTTATTGATGACTTTATCTATCTTTGTACCAAGTTTGAGACTCAAATTCGAAAGTATGAGATACTTTTATTCATACTCAATTTATCTATTAATAATGCACATCTTATACTTATTTTCTCTCTCCTATTCTTTTATTTTCTTTATCTAGGTTCCTTTTACATATATAAACCTTTCTGATATGAAAATACATCGAAGATAACTCACTAATACCTCTTTCCACTTATTTTCCCTATTTTATCATCGTTTTCAATTTCATTCTTAATAAGGAAATATTTAGTTGATCTTTCTTTTCTTATTTCATTTTCCTTGCAACTTTGGATTCCTTGGAACCCAAGGAACCCAAGAGGCACGAAATCCATCTTTGGATTATTATTTTGCCTTCTAGAGGTTTCCACACCTTTCTTTTCTCAAAACTCAATTATTCATTTATTGATTGAATTTCCTTGTTATTGGGCCCAATAGCCAATAAAGCCCACTATTCAAACAACAAGGATATTTTAAATGAAAACCATTTATTCACAACGAATTATATCATTAATGTGAGAAATTACATTTCTCACCCAAGGAACCCGAAAATTGGGGTTGTAACATCCACCGCTGGGGGCTCTGCCTCATTAATCACATATATATACTTGACTTGATGATGTGCTTGAACAAGCTCTGCATTACCAGCTGGTCTTTGTTGATTTGCAGGCTTCATGGCCACCACTTCATTGGCGATTTGAGTTACTGTCGCCTCTAATGTCCTCATCTGCACTCCATGACTTTGCAATGTGTGCCCAAATTTAGTCAAAATCTCACCCTGGGACTGCAACTGCTTACTGAACATACTCATCATCTCTTGATTTTTTTGCACCACTTGACTAAGAAACTCGGTGCTTTTATCCTCTGCCTTTGATTGTGGCTTTGCATCTGGATCTTGTAGGAAGTTGTTTGGATCCTTCAATGAGAATTTCGTATCCTTCCTCCAAGCATAATCATTGTTTCTATAGCCCTGTTGTTGCATAAATTTGACGTGGGCTTCCTCATCAGATTCTGCATCTTCTTTGGCAAGTAATTTCTTGGCTAGAAGGTCTAATTTATCATTAAGCTCCTTGATGGTCCTGGACTCACCTGCAACTTTAATTTGTTCTGGTGCATCCCTATCACCCCAAGACTGCTTCTTTGCCATATTCTTCAAAATCTCCCAACACCTAGTGCCAGTGTTGTTCAAGAAGAAACCCGATCCTACTGAATCCATGTTGCTTCTATCATGCTCAGAAAGAGCAAAATAGAAAATCTTGACCTATTTTTCCTTGTCAAGCCCATGATGTGGGCACCTCCTCAACATTATTTGGAAATATTCCCAAGTCTCAAAATAAGTCTCCCTGGCTTTCTGGCTGAAATTATGGATCTTCCTTACCAGATCGTTGGTCTTCTCGGGCGGAAAGAACCTCTCGAAGAACACCTCGATCATTTGGTCCCATGATTCCACATACTCGCCGTCCAAGTTATGCAACCATTCTCGAGCATTTCCCGCTAGAGAGCTCAGAAATAATTTCAAATAGAGCGTCTCTTGTGGGAACCTGTCTATCTTGATCATATCACAGTTCTCCACGAACTGGCTTATATCAGTCACCGAATCTTCATTTTTAAGCCCGTGAAATGCATTTGATTTGACCAAGTTTATTAGTGTCGGATCAATCTTATAAGTTGGAATGTTGACTGCCTGCTTCTTTATTGGCCCCTTTGATGCTGATGAGGAAGAAGCCTTTATCTTCTCCCATATTGTCTGTTCTTTAGCCATGGCTTCTGGTTCAGAGTCGGAATATGTATCCTCGAGCTGATCTTGAGTATTGTTTTCTTCTTCGTCTGACCCCAGCGGTGGAACCTCCGGTGGAACCTCTGGTGATGGCAGTGTGTAGTCTGTGCTACGCGTCCTCACCATGCACTAGTACCTGCAGGGTAATAAATTTGATTTAGTACAGTGCTAGATAATTACTAAATATGAAAGATAAACTATGAATTTAAAAAAAAATGATAATAATAATAAAAAAACTTGTGGCCTAGAGTGGCCGCTTGCAGCACTCGTAGTGTCGACAATTGTCGTGTCCCCGGCAATGGTGCAAAAAACTTGACATGATTTTACCGTGCGTATAACGCAAGTGCACACATCAATGTAGTATAGGCCTTTGTGAGGCCCGAGTCGAACTCAGGGATACTGAACTATCGGTAGACTACTACTAACTGTTCGCAATCAGCTAGACAAATCAAAAGGTTTTAAGAGTTTTTGAAAAATAAAAGAAAATAAAATAAAACAGAGCAATCGATTAAGTGTTTAGTTTAATCAATTCAGATGGGAATCTTTAGGATTGTGGTTTCACCGCGGGTTTTAATTGTATGAATTTCCACATAGTTAATCAAATTTGCCTCTTATTCTGGGTAGTGGCTTGTAGTCAGAATTGTTCACTGTTGTGATACAATTCACTACCTAAGTGTAGGTCGGTTCCACCATCGTAGTAACCTATACCCTAAACTATGTGCATTAGAATCGACCTCTGGGTTTCCACCATTAATCGTACATCACCTTGTTCAAGGGATTTATTAATTAATGTGAATTTCATCTCTTTTCAACTGTTAATTCTTCTTTCAAAGCAATTAAAGGCATTAGATTATCATTAGGGTGATCAAGCATAATGATATAATGGATAAAATGAAATCATACCATGGATTTAAGAGACAAGCTATGAATTACTATGATAAAAACGTCATACAATGATTACCCGGGCTACTCCCGGTCCTAAAGACAAAGGGGATTAGCCCTGCATGGTTGACAATGGAAAATACATGGGAGTAGAGAAGAAAAACATGAGAAACATAGAGCAAACTCGTGTAACCCCTGATATAAAGGTGTTCCTGGAGATCCTCCTCGAGAAACGTGCGTTTTGCAGTCTTCCGACAGCAAAATCACCTGACGGAGGTGCCTGGATCGCTCAGTTGACGGCCTTCGTCTCTCGTCTCCTCTCTCTCTCCTCCTTCTTGGATGTTGTGCAACACACTATGAGATCCCCCTAGGGCCGGCCGTGCTCTTCTTAGGTCATAGGACCACTTTATGACTTTGAAAAATCTCAACCGTCAGATTAAAACGCTCCGTTTTAGTACAAAAAATCGCCAGATCCCGACGTTGTCGATAGTATCGACCCCCAAGTCGATGGTATCGACCATGATACATGTATTTCCTTCCAAAATCACGTTTTGGGGTTGCTTTCTGATGAAATGTCGATACTATCGACTCTAGGGTCGATAGTATCGACTCTGGACAATGCAAAAGTGCCTGAAAAAGTGTCGAAACATGTGTATAAGTCCGGAGATTATATAAAATCATACAAATGTGATAAAAGAAGTATAATTTGATGCAAAAAGAGTTTAAAGGCCAACTATAGTGAATTATGCAAATATAATCAAGAAAATGATAAATACATGCATAAAATAGATATAAAATAAGCCTATAAAAGTGACTCAAAACCCATGCATCACAACTCCACCATTTAGGCAAAACACAAATCTTGATTTCAATCGGTAATCATCCTTGTCAGTTTGGAAGCTTGCATTAGTGTAACCTTCTACAACCAACCCTTCCTCGTCACCATAAACTAGGAATTGATTCTTAGTTATTTTCAAGTACTTAAGGATGTTATTTATTGCTATCTAGTATCCTTCATCAAGATCTTACTGGTACCTGCTCATCATGCTTAAAGCATATGAGACATATGGGATCGTACATATGATTTCTTATCTAATAGATATAATTGTCGAGCATACAAAATCTTACTCATACGTTTCCACTCTCCCAAAGAGCTAGCACATTAGGATTTAAAGAGACTTATTCCATATAACATGGGTAAGTTTCATCTCTTATAATATTACATGTTATACTTCATTACCACTTTGTCAATATATGTACTTTGGCTTAGGCCAAGCAGTCTTCTAGATCTATCTCTTTACATTTTGATTACTAGTATATAAATGATTTGCCTATGTCCTTCATGGAGAAGATATTTCTCAATCAAATCTTAACCAATTGTAGAATATGTATATTATTTCCCATCAATCGTATGCTGTCTACACACAATATGAGATATAAAATTATGCTCCCACTGACCTTCTTTTAAACACAAGGTTCATCTCATATTAAATAAAGCCAAACTATTCAATTGTCTCATTAAAATGAAGATTGTAGATCCGAGATGCTTGCTTCAATCGTAGATTGACCTTTATATCTTAGATACCATACTGACTTCATTTGGAGAGATTAAACCTTCATGTTGTGTCATGTACACATCCTCAAGAAGATTCTCATTAAGGAATGCAATTTTGACCTCCTTTTGCAAGATTATATTGTAACATCCCAAATTTCATATTAGAATTAAATTGAGTTTCAAAACCCTAAGTATATGATTTATATGTTCTAATTTGATTAAATCCTAAACAACTTAGTTCCATGATACTTTACCATCAATTCATATATTAATTGATTAGTACACGTAGCTTATCCCTAAATATCCAATAGAGGTCATTCAAGGTTTCTATAGAAATGAACCTACATTTATGCATAAGTGTTGCCAATTTTGGTATATTGGTAATTTATATGATATTAGTATTTCCCTCAAATTTTGGTAATATAACTCTCTTTTAATGACTATTAATGCATTATTTGAACTAGGTACCTAATGTTGAAAATGACATGATTCCCTATCTTAAACTTAAAAATCTAATTTGAGTTTTGGATTCCTCATGCTTAATTTAGAAAAGCTATAGAGTTTCGTTTGATTTAGATAATCCAAGACACTATAACTAAAATAAGAAAGGAAAATGAATTGACTTGTATTTTATCCCCTAATTATCGTATCGATATAGCTGATTATCTTGGTTCCACATAATTCACTCTAGATAATTGCTTTTTCAGTCGTTACACACTCTTTTGGGAATTTTCCCTGTACACAGGTTTGTGCCCAGCCGTTAGATGGTCATCTAAGGGCTGGCACCTCGTCCCTTACCTCTCGTGTAAGGCGAGTCAGGGGTAACAGAAACCCCAAAGCTATGGGAGTTTTGACCTCTTTGCTTATCTTACATTCCTAATTAGGGTTCTAGAAATTGACCCCTCCATTGCATTTAGGAGGCGACTGTGATCCTTTTAAGCCCCAAAAGTAACCCTAGATCTCGCCCAACAAGAAATGTCCCAATCTCTGCCAAACCTTGCTCGAATCCCCGAGTTGCAGACCATCCTTGGATGGGTCCTTTGGTTGTTTGAGAATTTGAGAAGCTCTGTCAGGGCCATGTAGTCTGTTTCCAATCCTCAATTTGACCGCTTCAACCCCGAGCCTCCATGACTTAATCAATTTTCCCACCATCGCCACTCAGTGTCATTCTTCCCAGTTACACCACCACTATTCAATTCCCAGAGATACCAGGCTAATGCTAACTCATACACGTCCTTGTTAGAGGAGGTGGTTCAATGGACTTCTGGCCCAACAAGCTAGTTGCAAGGTGCATGTGGGGCTCGTCGACAGAGTGCTTTGGATGGATCAGATCATGGGAGCTGATGAGGGGGGTTGAGGAAAACTGCCACAGCTGATTCAACACCCTGGGACTGATCCTTTGAGACTGTACTTTGAACCTATCTTGGTGAATGGGTTCCCTTCTTCCTCATACCCCCCAAAAGCTTCCTAAAACCTTGATCGTGCATCTTCTGAGATGTGCCCTTCCGCTATAGAACCCACCATCCTGATGCTACAGATGTGGTCTCATTGTGAGGGGGTGAGTTTGGGAGCAAAAAATGGTGAGTAGAGAAAGAGAGGTGGAACAGGCGCCTTGCCCCAGATTACCTATCTCCTCCCACCACAACACCTGGTCAGGAACAACATGTTGACACCAAAAATAAGGTTGTCCCCTTTGCTGGTTGAAGGTGATCGAGTAGATCAGGGTGGCCTAGTTGTGGAGCATGGTCAAGAGTAGAAGAAGTGCCCTTTCAAGAGTCGATCTCACCTGAAGCATGCCAGGTTAAGCCACCATGGGAGGTTCCTCGTTGTACTCTGTAAAATAGAGGAAATAGAGGGGGGAACCCCGTCTGTGAGCCGCTAAGGGAGAAGGGGGGTTGTGGTTCAAGCGGAGTCTACCCAAGATGGATCCTACTTGCGACCCATTTAGCTCCCACAATAAGGTATTAATAATTATATTCATATAATGTCTCTATTTTACATAAATCATAGCAATTGATTCGTTTATCCAATGGGGTCAAGTTATATATGGATTTTGGTCAATTTTTTTAGAGATAGCTAATGGGCTAGGTTTTAGAGCCTGATTTGACTCCTAGTCTTAATATTTAGCTAAGAATCACAAGGACCTAGAAACTAAGCTGAGTATATTTATTAATGTTTGGTTATTGAATGAACAAGGTAAATAGAGTTTCCAAAACCTAACGAAATGATCAGATTATCCAACCTAAGAAGAGAAATTAGGTTTTTCTCCAAGAGAGGTAAGTGGTCCATTCCCATGAGTAGTCATATTCAAATCTTAGTACATTTACATGCTTCTTAAATAAAACTTTCATGATCCAATTTTCTGAGTTTTTAAAGTTAATATATGCAAGCAAGATTTTCTATACTATTTTGTTTTTTATTTCAAGTAGAGATATGTCATGCTTATACGAAACAATGTTTAATGCATGTGAATTAAGTTCATAAGAAGTGCAAAAGAATATAGTTGTAATTCTTAATAATGTTTCAAAATAATGTTCTAGACTACACGATAAGAAACACAAGTAAGATTATGATACTCCCATAGTTATGTGATATAACCATGTACTTGAGATTTCAAATAGAAACATACTATCAAGATTTCTTATATAAATAGAGATCTAAGAATTAAGAAGTTATTTAGATTTCTTAGACAATTAAGACCTTAGAATTAAGTACACATAAAATTATAAGAGTAGAATGCATTAAGTTATGATTAAGTGTGCAAGATAAGATTTATAAGATTCATGTTTTAAGATTTAAGAGTTAAGATCACATGAATGCATTAAGATTCATGTTAAGATAAGACTTCATGAGACTTCCAAGAGATTGAGTTATCATGTCATAAATCATATTTTAGATATCTACTACTTAAGTTACTTTTATATACTTAGTATTCCTATTTTCAATTTAGATTATTTTCCTAAGCCTTTAGACTTACATGTCATAAATCTGATATTAGAATTTAACTAAGTAATTCAATCAAACAAGAGTTGCAAATTAAGATTTATCTAGATAATAAGAATACCAAATTTTGTTTTGGATTTAGAATACCCAATATGTGGGTAGCTAGATATTTGATTAAGATACATGATAAGGATTTTAGATCCAATCTCAGTTTTAATTGATATTATTCATATTCAGATGTAGATTCAGTTCATAATTTACAAGCAGAGATTTAGATTCAGAGTTGAGTACATGTTCAATACTTAGTTTTAGATACGTTCAGATTTAGAATTTAGTAAACTTAGTCTTAAGATAATTAACTTAGAACCTTCACATAATACATTATATGATAAGTCCTCATTCAGAGATAACTGGGACGATTCATAGGCATCTGTTGCCAATTCATAGGAGTGTTTACTCCATTTCAGAGGGCACATTGTGTCAACAGAGGGTGTGTTGCACCATAGAGGACACTTCAGTGTCAATAGAGGGCATATTGTGCCAGTAGAGGGTGTGTTGCATCATAGAGGACACTTTAGTGTCAACATAGGAGGACTTATTGTATAATGGTGGCCACAAATAAGATAAAAGTTGTAAATGAAAGATACCTTAGTTCAAATCATGAACACAATCTCATTTATAAGTATAATGAAAGAGATTAAGATAAGAGAGACATG
The DNA here is from genome assembly GCA_963693085.1 of Alisma plantago-aquatica. Lineage (NCBI taxonomy): Eukaryota > Viridiplantae > Streptophyta > Magnoliopsida > Alismatales > Alismataceae > Alisma > Alisma plantago-aquatica. Next base: position 412,514,905 of record OY856411.1, on the reverse strand, counting down.
ACTTAGGCCCTTTGTGCGAGTCATGTGGCCCAGGCACCAGAGCACAGGCCAATTCAGAGACATAACCCAGGCCTAGAGTGCAAGTTATGTGACCCAGGCACCTTGGTGTAGGTCATGAAACCCAGGTACCAGAGTATAGGTCTCCAGAGCAAGATAAAGTAAAAAGATAAGAATTAAGTTACAGTAAGAAGAGATATTATATTTTAGAGTTTATATAGAGTTTAGTGTTAGTTTCATGTTTATAATGTTTAAGAATATTTTGTAGTATCTTATTTCTTTAGTAATATATATATACTAGAATACTCATGCCACTTACGCTAACAACTATTTTTCCAATGCATGGATGGGGATGAGATGTACTCAGGTGAGGAGCAAGAACAGAGTAGATCCGAGAGACTCAATCACAAGGATAGAGCAGGATAAGATCTAGTGGGGTGCCAACTATAAGATGATCCTCAGTTTTATATATTCAGTTATATGTTTAGAATGTTTAGAGCTTAGATTTTGACTTTTTCTCAATATAAGTTTCCATTTTATGGCCTTAATGTTTCCTTTTGTAAGAATGATCATGAGAATATTTTAATACTTCAGTTTGTGTGATTGATTATATCGTTGTTATGAATGCCAGTTTTATGTGATACACAAGTAATGGATAACTCAGTGTTGCTTCCTCTATGTGCATGTGTGTACTTAGGGAGGGTGTTACATACATAGTCACGATAAGCAGCAATGGAAAGTATGATCTTGATGGATTTAACGATGAAAACTATGATTTTGTTTTATCAAACACCTTAAATTTGTTTGAAAACCTTTGCTATCAATTTTCCTTTATAGGTTGTACATTGCCATTCATGTTGGTCTTCTTATTGAAGACACATTTGCACCCTATGGGTTTTACCCTTTTAGGAGGATCCACTAGGGTTCATACCTTGTTGGTATACATGTAGTCCAACTTTGATATCATGGTTTCACTCCATTTCTCATAATATATGATCCTTTAATAGCCTCATTTTAGGTTTCTGGCTCATTCTCCTCAATGAGCAATACATCATCTTGTTGTGTCATGAGAAATCCATACCTCTCTAGCTCAAGATGTGACCTAGTAGACCTTTAAGTTTCTCGTGTTATAATCAAGACTTGAGATTGCACAACAATTTGTAGTTCCACTTGTTCCTTATTTACCTTCATAGGTTCAATGTAATCTTGTTGGAACTAACCTTTTTCAAGTTCTATTTTTCTCCCACTGGCTTCTCTGGGAATAAATTCCTTTTCTAGGAACACATCATCTCTGAAAATAAAAACTTTGTTTTCAAGTGGAATATAGAAATAGTAACCCTTTATTTCCATAGGGTATCCAACAAAGAAACATTTATCCAATTTGGGTCCATGCTTATCACAGAATTATTTCTTGACATAAGCTTCACATTTCCTAATTTTCATGAAAGACATATTAGTACGTTTCTCATTTCATATCTTATATCGTGTCTTTTTTATGGATTTGGAAGGTACCCAATTAACTATAAATGTGGAGGTTCAAGAGAATGACCCCATAAAGAAGTTGTAAGATGAGCTAAACTCATCATTGAATGTACCATGTTCAACAAGGTGTTATTCCTTCTTTTTGACACACCATTATGTTTTGGTTTTCCAAGTGGAGTCAATTGTGATATAATACCACAATCCCTTGTAATGGCCCCAAACTTCTAGATGAAGTATTCACCACTTTAATTTGATTGAAGTGCTTGAATTATTTTTCACAGTTGATTTTGTACTTCAGTTATGAATTCCTTGATTTTTTTCAAAGCATTCTGATTTGGGTTTCATTGTATGCACATAGCCAAATCTACTAAAGTCGACCATAGAAATAATGAAGTACTAATTTCCACCTCTAGCACTTGTGCTAAATGGTCCACATACATTAGTATGTATGAGTGCTAATAAGTCACTCGCTCTCTCACTGTTTCCAATGAAAGATTCTTTTTTCATCTTTCCCAAAAGAAAAGATTCACATGTCTCTATTGATTCATAACTAAAAGAGTCCAGATAACCATTTTATGTGGTTATCATTTATATTCCTAGAGAACAATACCAAAGATATGTTTTCTTTGAGTCCCTAAGTTTTATCTACTTGGTATTTATGTTAGATACATGTGTCTCAAGTTCTAATAGATAAATAAAATAAGACATAGGGGCACTGCCATACTAGATCTCATCTTTAGAAATGGAAATTCAACCATTCTATATTAGATATTCAAAATCATTCATGTCCAAATAAGATGAAACAATAATGTTTCCATTTATGGTAGGTACATAATGAAAGTTTTCAAACTCTATTACAAGTCCAATGGGCATAGATAAATAATCGGTTCCTACAATAGTGGTAGCAACCCTTTCTCCATTTTGCAACACATAGTTCCACCTACCTTTCTTGAAGGGTCTACTTCTTTTCATATCGTGCATGTTTGGGATTGACATTTTGTATCCAATACCCAAGATGAAGAAGTATATAAGTTTATATCTATAACATTTATACTTGAAGTGGAGATTTGTACCCCATACATATTATTCTTCAATTATTCAAGGTCGAGAGGGAAATTTCTCATCCAATGTCCATCTCGAAAACAATCTTGACAAATTGCATCCCTTACCCACTCCTCCTTTCTCTTTAGGTACATAAGATTTTTTTGAAACCTATACCCTTTCTTGGTTTTTCCTTTGCGTTTAGACTTTCCTTTTCCTTTATTTACCATCAACACAAATTTGGGCTTGTATTTCATCTACCCCTCAACTGTTCTAAACATGCCAAGTAGCTTTTGCCAATGGATTGACAAGATTGTTCATGTTGTAACTCATGACAAATTATTTATATGAATATGACAATGATTGCAGGATAACGTCTATGACAACTCTTGGCCCAAAGGAAATCTCGATCTTTTAATATTTGCACGTACCCAATTAACTTGAGTACATGACATCCAACTAGATCACCTTTCACCATCTTGCACTTAAGCATCGACTTGGAGACACCATACCAATCTTAGATTGCTTGTTCTTGGTACATGTTCTTGATATATATCATTCATATTCTCATACTGCTTCTTAAGCTCATGATTCATATAGAAAAGCATCAGGCTTTTGATTACCATTGATGTATTAGAATGCATCTTACGAGCTTTCCTTCCCAGACTAGGTGCATTGGGATTTGTTCATTTTATACTTGTATGTCCAGGAGATAGAGCTTACACTCATGTGTAAGATCAATTCTCAACATCCTCAACTAGTCATTGAAGTTATTCCATTTCATTTTTATTTCACAAGGATAGGTAATAGTGAAAAAAAATATTTCTTGTGTTTGCCATTGATCTGCATAGAAGATATTTTGCATGAGTCAAAAAAATGATTTAGAATTTAGGTTTGATTTCAAAATCTGTATGAAAGAATTCATTTGGACTTTAATTAATTAGACTCCCACTATTTCATTCAAATTAGTATCCCTCACTATTTGTTCATAAGATTACAATCAACACTCTTCTAGGGATCTAAGATTTAAATGGGTAAGTCATGAGTCAACTATATCTAACCTCACACAACTTATCATTAAGGTAGGTAACAATTACAAATTGTATAATATGCAATTCTTGAATAGATGGTTGCACAACTCCATGTCGATAAATGATCATATGAAATATATGCCATCTTAATGCATCTATGTGCATAATGTCATTAAGATCACCAAGGCCAATACAATAAGCCACACCCCCTATTGAGCAGACCCACATACTTATTATCATGCTTCCCCAAGGTACAAGGTGCACCATGCTTGGCTTGCCCACACTTAGTCAGATAAGGCTTTCATGTGCATTTCACTTAGAAGTCATCTTCAACATTGATATTATGTAAAGGGACTTCTATATATTCTTAAGTATCCAATTACCGTTACACATATGTTATTACTTGTACTACATACTATAATGATCATCACATGTGACAAAATAAGATATGGATGCTAGTATCATATTTGAGACAACAAATGTTGTATAAAAACAACCAATAGATTCACATCTAATGTAATCCTTATTCTTCCATTTAGGGGTTCTAGTCACCCGGTTGGACAAGAAAGTTTCCCGATTGGAATACCATGTTTTGGAACAGACCCTTCACAGGGTTTCTAATCACCCGATAGGACAACCTAGCAGGACAACATATAGTCCCTATTTTGTGCAGTTCTTGTGTTGTTGATGATTCATCATCTTGTCTTGATCATGAGCCCTCCAATGACATCCTCTTTGGTGTGGAGCTTCTTATCATATTCTCCTCTCCACCATGATCCATCAATGATGTCATCATATCATTATGCATAATTAACATTTACATGAAGGATGTATAGAGGTAGGCCTAGAATGCAAGACATATATGTGTTACACAATTTTTTATTGAAGTATAATAGTGATGTTACATGGTTTAGATATTACCACGATGACCTAATTTCCATATCCACATCTATGGGGAAACATTCGAGCCATCACATAGGTATATGCAATGCTTATATATATCATATCGTATATGATTTTAGGTGATTGCCACAAATATAATTTTGCACATAATTCATATATAAAATCCCTTGCACTTCAAAAAACCCAAACCATCTCTAGAAGTGTATGACATAAGCTTTTATACCATTTGTAGGGTTTTGGGAGGGGATGTAGCAAATAACAAAAGGAATTCTTCATGTTTTACCCTAGTTGTTGGATCTTTTGTAGATATAAAATGTAGATGAACAAAAGACATTGAAAGGATAAAGATTATACATTTGCACACACTAGTTGTCCAACAAATAGACATATATTTTTTTTGGCTCAATCTCTCATATCTAGATCTGAAACGTCACCAAGAAATTTGGATCGTCTATTAAGAACTCTGGATTGCCACCAAGTTGTTTCACGGTTATCTTCTTTGTAGCACCTTGTTGTCATCTTGTAGAACAACTTCTTCAAGCATGTTCATGTGTTCCTCGGCCTCTACTTCTTCCACATGGATGAAGGAAAATGTGGTTCACCATCTTGGCCACTGAGTTGGAGAAGAATAGGACTTTTTAACTTTCTAGTCATCCCAGAACTCCCTTATTTCTTCTACCTTGGGTGGCCATCCTTAGGGAAACTCTCTATATCTCTGTCTTTATCTCTCTCTCTCTTCAAGAGAGATATATGAAGTCCATCTTGTCCCAAGTATTGTCTATACCCTTTGGGATGTTCCCATTTTATATAGGAGAGTCGTGGGCTTGGAAAACCCTAATTCCATTCCCTTTCCTAATTGAAATCTTAAAACAACCTTAATGTTGAAAACTTAGACTCAAATTTATATCGGAAAATTGGAGTTCCCAACCAAAATATTGTGTCTACCCTAATCTAGATATGGAATTTTAGTCAGCCAACTAGGATATGTAATTGTCCTATTGGGTAGGTCTAGATATGACTCTAAATTGGTTTCTAATTTGAAACCTTCCTTGTTGAATTCCAACTAGCCGACTGGGTTTTCCAATCGACCTACTGGCTCAGTCCAATGTAAGATCCAATTGATTATTTGAAAATCAATTGATCTATTGAAAAAATAATCTAATTAGTTGTCTAGCTATTCCAGTTTCCTATTTGCATAGGAAATCATCATGTATATCATTTAGAAAAATTCTAATCATATTTTTTATTACAAAATTCAATTCCCTTATGCATCCTTATGTGTGTGATGTGGTAGGTTCCTAATTGTGTTGGTAATGATGCTCAAAGCCTCACAAGAAAAGATTGGTGACAAGCCACACATCATTGTAACCCAAGTAATAGGAATGAGTTAGACAACAATTACAACCTTTAAAGTGATCAATGTTGCAATGATTGTATAATCTCTTTGTCATAGATATCTAGATTGAAACTGAGGCATGGAACGTCATCCTCTTAACATTCAATCTAATTTTCTTGTACTAGAGTAGACTATTTGAGATATATTGAGCTCAATATCATACATTGACTCACATGAGCATGGCCATGCCTTCAATTGTCTCGCTTAACAAGTGCTTGAGATACCACTTCAAAGGAGGAAATAATTTCATCTACATCACTCACAATATTCCCCACGTGTCACAATGTACCAAATCACTACCTTTTTGGCAACTCTTATTTATAGCACGTTGGGCTAGTGGCCAAAGTACGCAAAATAACATGTGTTGTTATAGAGAATTCAGGTCTAAGGATCACAATCACCACTATTACTTTGAGATGTGACTTTGACATGTCATTACATGACTTCTATGTGTCATTCTCAAGGTGGGCTTTCTAGTACAACTTGTTTTCTAACAAGTACTAATGTATGTGAGTTGATCTCCAATATCATGACTAAAGAGACATAGGCATCACTCATGATGCATGCTATTATGGTGTATTATTGTTTTTCGACAATATCCACAATAATAATCAGCTAGGGACATAACAAGAATGAGTATTCTAAGTATACATATGATCTCGTGTTTTAGGTACTTAACCCAGTCTACAATAAGTCATGACATTCTTAGGACATTAATAGGTTTATTAAATATTTCAATACTAAAATAAATATAATAAGTGGAATTTCCTTTTATAATTTGTCAAATCAAATACAAAATATCCCTTTTATAATCATCACATGATGGCCATCAAGGCATATAGTCAACAAGATGCATCAGCCCCAACCATTACCGTCCATCAAACTCTCCCGCATAGTGACTTCGTCATTCTAGTCTTAAAGGTCAATCAAGGTTAACAAGACTCAAATCTTTTAATAGTAGGGAAGTATTCCCTTGTCCTTATATCTTATTATTACATTTGTAGCATGCACACATTTAGTTACATTTTGCCTCTTTCCTCGCTATTTTTTAGTTTCTATGAAATTGTCCTCATTTCATCATATCATGTAGTTTTGTGTAATTTGTTTATGCAATCTAGAGTAGTATAACTTAGTTCACTTCTTTTCTAAATATAATGTTTATCTAGTAAGTTGGTCTTCTTGTTGAGTTTCAAAACAAATTCATATTATTTTTGTGACTCTAAAGATGCAAATATATTTTATTGTATATTGCTTGAAGTTGAACTCAATTATGTCCCTAATAATTCTGAAATTTCATGAATGATCTTTGCCAAGTTTCTCCTAAGAATACAATCATGATTGTCGATGTTTACAGAATCCACCATCTCATCCATTCATTGATATTTTCTCTTGGAAAGTGGTTTGGGGGTTTAGTTGGTTTTTGTGCAACTTGAGGTTTGCTGAATAATCTGGAACTCTTAGTTCTCACCATTGACCTATCTGATGGCTTATAAAAGTGAAGTATTTAGTTTTTAGATAACCCTTGATATGATATCACACGAAAATTTTTGGTTGCTCGTGTTTCCATTTTTCAATCATTACATATCTCACTTCTCCAATACAAAATAAAAGACAAGTCTTGGTCATCCCTCTATTTATTTCAATCATAAAAGTCTATAATCATGTCAAAGAAATTGTAGTATAGAATAAAAAATAAAGAAAAGGAAAAAATCAAGTACTTTTTCTAGACATAGAAGAACAACCCCTCTGTGCAACCCTATCTTCTCATTTCAAAAATTTATCTTGTTGAATGTCAATACCCTAGCTTCACTTGAAAATCCATTTCCACACACATATAGACAATGCCCATTGTGGTGGCACTCTCAGGGGACACTAGAAAAAGTAAAATGGTTTATGATTTAACCTCTACCATTTTGGTTATAATCTGGATTAGGGTACCATTGTTGGATTCGCTTTGAGTTTCATTGAGGGATAAGCTCCTCAATAGAAAAGCTAGATGTTTTAGTGAATGGGAAATTACAAATTGTATGTCTATGAAGGAGATTTGAAAAGCAAGTGACTTGATTATTATTTTTTAGTTTCATTAGTGATAAACATCACTTCTAGGAGAATTTGGTGTTTCGTAGTGAATTATATTCACCAAAGTTCCTATTTAAGTCATATTTGAGGGCAGGTATGTTTCAAGATGGGGTTGGTGTTGGAGCTCTATTTTGGAGCTCCAATTATATCTAGTTTTCTCAATTACACAAGTAAGAAACATTATATTACTTGTTATTTTCCAATAATAATATATGTTCTAGATTGTACTGGTGGGTATTTTTTCAAGTATATGATAGGATTAGGTACTAATAATGATTTAGAGTACATTTGATGCCTCTCATACTTCCTAAACACCTTGTTGAGGCTAGAGAGGACCCAGAGAGTTTAAGAATACCAAATTTTGGGAATTTATTGACAAAGTTAGTTCATTAATCCATCACCATAATTGTTTGAGTGACCAATATCAAGGTGATTCGTCTCAAGAATCACACATTACTAGAGCTAAAAACTCAAATCAACATGGTTGTGGGTGTCTTACACATGTATATTGATGATGAGCCAAAACAAAACTTTTGTCTTCCCATGGTATTCCCCTGAACCATGTCATTTTACCACATATGCTATGATTGTAGGACACCTAGACTATTTCAAACTACCATAAACAGGGTGAGACACCCTCTCTTCACCTAAAATACATAACATCTCAAGCCAAGTCCCTATGATTGGTGGGCACCAACCCAAGGCCATTTTGCACACATTCAGAGCATAACCATTTTGTCTTGCCATGTTCTTAGGGCACCCTAAGCCATACTACCTTCTACTAGAGTTCAAATTATGTCCCCCTCTTACTAGGGTTCTAAATATATGTGTACACACTATGTATTAGCAATCAAGGGTGGAGTGTGTACCAAAGACCCCAATTGTTTTTTAGTTCTTTTCACCACTTTTCACCCCTCTCTCTTCTACCTTCTCCCTCCACTGAAAAACCCTAAAGCTAATCCTTATCCACCACTTCATATTGATATCCAATGACATTTTCCCTCCATCCAAGGTGGTCAATCCCAAATATACACCAAGGCAAGATTAAGACAAAATTGAAGGATGGTATTTGCAACAAGCTCATCCTTTGCATGACTTCTTTTCTCTATATGTCCTCTTTTGTTGTAAATGTTATTGGGTGCAGCTAAACTTCATAGAAGGTTTTTCACACGATGGGTTTACTTTATGTTATTCTTAACTATTAATACAATATTGTTTTTTTGGCTACTGTATGTGTCATTTCACTTCTATATCTATTATGTCTCGCTCATTCTTATTTCTACAATTTATGTTCACCATCAAAGGCATAGAGAGAAGATGAATAGGGGAAAGGTGATGAAATAGTCAAATGGACTTGTAGGTGTTTGGTTTTTCTAACCACCCACGTCCTATCAATCTTCTCTACAAGCCCAATATGGTAGATCTATATTGATATGCGTGAAGGGGATCAAATGGACTTGTAGGCGTTTAGTTTGATATATTCAAATTCTCCTCCTCCACTTTTCAACGAGCATCATATGATTAAATAGAGTGTGACAAGGGATGAAGCACTCCCATAGACATCCTATTTCACACATTCCCCTCAAATAGGGAACAAGGAATACTTGGAAATCTAAACTCCTACATATATACATGATTTTATGATTTCTTTTTGGTAATTGAGCATTGTATGAGTGGATAAGTGATGTCACAAGATATAAACTCCTATATTCCATTCTTGCCATCTATTCTGTAAAGTGGAAGTTGAATACCATTTAGACCTAATGTTTCTAGTTTGGTAAATGGAGTATGTTTGAGCCTCATGTGATATGTTCATCCTCCTAGATGTGTGTAGGGTGACTCAATACCCAAACACCCACTTACTTTGAATGGAACAACAGAAGAAATTGACTGAGGTCATTGCTGCCTTGTCCCTCAAGGATATAGCCAGAGATGAAAATGGTGATCCACTACCCGTGTCGCTCACCTTGGAGCCACCATTTTGGAATTCGTCAAGATGAACATTGAATAACTCTAGGGAGAATATAAAACATAAGTAGTTTACAAAGCAGATGTTTGGCTCTTGGTGGTGGAGAATGGCTTCCGTATGCCGGAAGTACAGACGAACAAGAAAGTCCCATTTGTTGCTCATCTTCTTGAAGGAGAAGCTAAGATTTGGTGGGAGAATCACATCATGGGTCGAGATTTCAAAAAAGACCCAATGGCCTGGACTAACTTTTGATCGGCCTTGAGAGGGCGATCAGACTTTGAATTTATAACCCAAAACCTTCAAGGACCCCCACAACTTTATTACGAGGTCAAACACAGGGACGTAGGGATGTTTAGGATGCTTAAGATCTCGCTCTTAAGTCATTTAAGCCAATCTGATAGTTGATCATAGTATGGAACTAGAACTAGTCTAGAAAAATGTCACAGAATAAAATAAAACAAAGTAAAGAAAACAAAACAGATTTTGTCAGATTCTACTAATCAGATATGAGTTGTTGGCAATGTAACCACAAGTTAATCAGCCTATGCACCCATTCTCAGGCGTAGACAATCCTCGAACACCCCTACAAGCAACCTACATTCAGACATAGTATGTATTGTGGTATCTATTCGTGTAAGGTCATCCCACTCACTTTCACGCAGCGTGACTAAAACCCATTAATGATATGAAACCTCTCTCGAGGTTGACATATCAGCACCCTAGAATATCTAGATACCCTCTTAGATCTAGAATATTTTGGGATAATAGGAACAAGTGTGATCTGGGCAGAACCTGGTAGTGGGCGACTGTGCCAGGCTGGGATTGACGGTGCCCAGGTCTACAGTTCTGCATAGATCACCTTGAACTATCCTCTTTTCAAATTCTGGTCTGAACTACCTTCTCTTATCTATTTCTACAACAAATCTCTCAATATAGGAAAAAATAAAAGTTAAAGAAAGAAAGAGATCAACCAAACTAACAATCATAACTAGAAAGAGAAGATAGAACAAAAAACATACTAGATCTAGAATAAAATTGCTTACTTAAGATAAAAGTACATATTCATGCCCAAAAAGGGCTACATAGCCAAGAAGGAGCTCAACTAGCCATGGACAAGCATAGTTGGCACCAAACAAAAATGGAAGAACATCATTTGTACAAAAACAAAGGAGAACAGTAGATGAAAGGAGAAGAAAAAGAGATTTAGCCCATAGAGGAGAGGTGGCTCTCGCTCCTTAGCCTTCGTATGAGCTAGATCTCATCTTTGGGTCATCCTCCTTGGTCTTTTACACTCCTTGGCCTCCTTTCTCTTTGATTCTACCCCAAACAACAACTTGGTGGGTGTATGGAGGTGGGAGATGGCTGGGAATGGTCGGATATGGGTGAGTGGTGGTGAAAAATGATGATGGATGGAAGTAAACTGAAGAAAAGGGTGCAGGATGAGCACTTTAGCCTTTTCAAACCTTAGAACTCTCCCACGGGGCTCTGGGAACCAAAAGGGGTTAGAACCACAGAATGAAACCTCCAATGTTTGGAACTGTGAAACCGGAACCTTGAAATCTCAGAACCTCCCAGAATTCAGAACCTCTCTCCAGGTAGAGAGGGTGGGTATTTATAGGTGAAGGCGGAGTGTATGTAATGAGCAGTCATGACACCTATTTCGGTCACTACAGTTGTCTCAGCCCGACAGTACCAGGCTCAGAACGGCCATGCCAGGTGTAGCAGTAGAGATATGTCGTATTCGAGGTGGATGTCATGGGTGTAGAGCTAGTAGTGGTCGAGGCATACATTGTAGTCAAGATAGTTTTCGTGGTCAAGATGGCTGCTAGCCCTTGTCCTCGGCCTGATCATTCTGGGATGGGCGCGGCCATGCAGGGTGTTTCAGTCACGGTGGATGTAGCGATCATGATGAGTGTAGTGGTCATGGAAATTTTTGCTACAGTTATGGTTGTAGTGGTCACTACACCTTGACTTCAGCCCAATCGTGTCGGGTTGGGCACGGTCACACTGAGCGTGGTGGTCGAGACGGTGTAGCAGTCGTGACCCTTGTAGTGGTCGCGACCTTACTCCTTAGGGAAAAACCCACCTGGGGGGGTATTACTGGTGTCTGATGAACCCGCATCAATGAACCTTCTGATAGACAAGGATGCTTTCTGATGAAGGATTGGACATCAAAAATAGGGTCCAAGATATCAAAAGTTTCTTGGTCCTACTAGTCAGTTAGCGGGACCACAGTCTCCTAAGCTAGTACACATAACATGACGCTTGTGGGACAGAATCTGGAGAAATGACGTCTTCTTGAGTTCGGTGCCTGCAAGTCCCAAAATTGGCTAGTTGAGCAACTCTATCTATGAAATGATATAAATAACTAAAAGATAAGGATCTAGAGTTATTTTGGGCATATTAAGGCTATAATGACACAAAATCATAAATAAATGCTTAGCATAAATGTATGAATTTGGGTGTTATCAACTTCTGAACAATCTTTTCTTCTAGATTCATGCCTATCTCAGCTAAGAAAGAGAAAGAGAAGGATTTCACATTCCGAGTTCATGGCAAAATGTCTGTGACAGATTTTGCCCACAAGTTTCGCCTCCTACAACAGTTTGGTTAATGTTGACTAAGGAAAGGTGAGTGGATCATTTTGTGGAACGTCTGCACCCTACGATCAAACCACACATGATGGAGAGCAGACTGAAAAGCTTCACTGACACCTATAACACCATCCTTGACATGAAGAAGACAGTAATGCCTTCACAAAATGCACTAAAAGGGTTACTGGGATTCACTGAAGGCACCTTTGCCCCAAGGAATGAACATAGAAAAGGACAAGGATACGACCATGCCAAAGGGATACATGGAGGAAAGGGAAAACCCTACAACAATAATCTCCCTCCAAGGTACCGCAACTACAGAGAGAACACCTGGGGAAGTGTCATTTTGAGAAGAAGGTGTGCTTTTTTTGCTAGCAAGAAGGACACTTTCAGGCCATTTGTCCTCTCCCTGACCCGAGAGGTCTAGGCCCAATGGTAGCCCATCCTTTAGTGACAACACCACAAGTAGAAGTAGCCACACCAGCTACAGCCCCACCTACAGGAGAAGAGAGACAACCCCAAGTTTTTACCATCGACAATGAAGAGGAACATGCCAATGCCAAACGTATGAGCTAAAGAAGTAACTTATATGATGGTCCCCATAGAGTTGCTTGAGCCAGAAAAACCAACTGTAGGAATTTCTAGACAAAGGCTTCATGCAACCTAGAACTTCTCCATGGGGAGCACCAGTACTCTTTGCAAAAAAAGGATGGATTGCTCTATATGTGCATAGACTATATGATGATAGACCAGGCTACCATTAAGAACAAGTATCCTTTACCCTGTATAGATGATTTGTTTGACCAAATCAAGTCTACATGAGTCTTTTCAAAGATTGACCTAAGATTTGTGTATCATCAGTTGCAAGCCAAGAGTGAGGATATCCTAAAAACCATTTTCAAACCCGTTATGGCCACTATGAGTTTGTGGTTATGCCATTTGGGTTGTCCAATGCCCCAAGTGTGTTTATGAACCTCATGAACAATATGTTCCAACCTTTCCTCAACTCCTTTGTCATAGTGTTCATATATGACATCATGGTTTACTCTAATGACTTAGAGCACCACCGTGACTACCTTTCTAGATCCCTTAATATCCTGAGAAAGCATAAGTTCTATGGGAAATTCTCAAAGTGTGCATTTTGGATAGACAGTGTCATGTTTCTTGGATACATTATATCCGGAGGAACAATCTCAGTGGATCCTACTAAAGTGTCCATCATACATGATTGGCCAGGACTAAAGAACCCTTTTGAGATTGATAGCACCCATTTTATGGCTGCTAGAGCTTATATTTTATTATCAAAATAGCCTCCAAATCTAACTTCCTCTTCATTTTGTCTTATTTGTTGTATAGAAATTATGCCCACTATGACCTTGATAATATTTCCCATCTTTTATAGAGTTTCTCTTATTTCTTCCACAAAATGAGCACCAATGTGCCCTTCAGGCCCATCAGCAATGAATTACCCATCCTAACCCAGTAGTGCACGAGGTGACACACCCTCCTACCCATCACGGTCACTGCCCGATATGACGACAACCCGACGTGGGTGTGTCGTGCAGGAAACCTGGCTGCTGTAGCTCTTTACCTGATAAAGTGCCTTACTTGTCATTGTTCGCCACCCGATGAGGTCGATTACACAATATGGCTACCCCTCGGTGCAGCAACCTGCCAAGGTCCTATCTCGCCACGCCTGTGCACGATGCACTCGCTGCCCGGCACAATGGATGGTCTGACACGCATGCCGGGCAACAGACATGTCATCCCTCTTCTGATGACCTTGAGAACAGTGCCGGAATGAAGGACATGTGGTCTAATAAAAGTCATGACTCCCATCAACTCACTACCTATAAATAGCCGCTACAAGCCTACGATGGGACGAGCTGGACCCTACGAGAGCTAACTCTTAGAGCACAAGAGCTAGTGCGTCGAGTTCTAGAGTCTGTCGGGCGATACTAGGTTAGCACACCCCCAACTGAAAATGGATGGGAGGAGTTCACTTAGAAATCATTCTGGTAGCAGCAAGCAGCGTGACATGACCCTCAAGGCTACTTCAACATGTCATGTCCCAATCTGGGCTTCAACCCAAGATGACTCACTCACCTATACCCGACATGAGGAATTTGAGAGACTTAAGATAATTTTTACCCGATATGTATCCTAATCTGACATGGTTTCCAACCCGATATGGTATTTACCTGTCACGGCTGCATCCCGACATGGCCATTAGCCTGACACAACCATATCAGGTAGATGTTCCTATCTCGATATGCCCCTTACCAATCATGGTTCATGACCCAACATGGTCAAGAACCCGACACGGTCATATCCCGATAAGGCCCCTACCCGGTACCAGGTTAACATTATCTTAAGTGTCTGCTGCTATGTACTTCAATCTCCTAAATCAGGGAGACCGATACCTATCTTTCCTTTTACAACATTTACTTTCCTTTAATTACAACATTGTAACTAAACCTTTATGTCTCTTTATGATTATTGGAATCTATGTAGTTTATCTCATATTGTTCTGTGTATGGCTTCCTTTTATTGGATGATTTCTTTATAGCATCAGAGTTCTGGTCTCTTCTTTCTGAATCATGCTTTTGACTAGATATCGAATCGTGTTTCTTGTTTTGACTGCTTTGAGAGAAGGATGTCATAAACTCTAGAGCTTGGTCTGATCTGGGTGTACGAGAGTACCTAGAATTAGGGCTGCCCTGGCCTATCTTTCCACTCCAGTCCATGTTTGGTACCCTTGAGAGAGGGAACATAGTGCATGGCTAGTTGGCATCTTCTTTGAGAGAAGAAGGTGTAGGATGTACACCTCTGCCACTTGTTACGATGAGGTTTTCTTCCTTCGTGCTATACTCTGAAGATAGTCTTATCTCCTCATTTTTTTATATAAAAACTTCCATAAAAACTGCTAAACCCCA
This sequence comes from Alisma plantago-aquatica, assembly GCA_963693085.1. NCBI lineage: Eukaryota > Viridiplantae > Streptophyta > Magnoliopsida > Alismatales > Alismataceae > Alisma > Alisma plantago-aquatica. Next base: position 412,499,477 of record OY856411.1, on the reverse strand, counting down.
AACATTAATCCTTCTGGTAACTCCCTTTGGAGATAGTTTTTTGTTTGATTCTTTATAATTCTTTCTCATTACATAAAACCTTATCCTTTGACTTTTTGATGTGCTTAGACAAATAAAACTCACGTTCTGAAGCACTATTCTTCCAATCCTTGTGTTCGAACCCAAACTACTTTGACCTTGTGCTAGTTGCAGGAGTCTTAAACATTCGAGTATTATAAATTACTAAAGTTTGATGACCTAGACATGTCTCCATTTTTGGAACCACGTTTAATGCTTGTCAACTTTTTCGCGCCGTTTTCAGGGATTCAGCAACAAATATCATTCTACAAACTCATGCTTTACTTGCACTTTGCCAAAAACCTTATACATATGCATATAATATTGCAAATATTTACTACGCATAGTTTATGCAACACACTCACACTTTCACACTTTTTCTTTCTAGGTACTTCTCCACCTCTTTGAACCCTCCTGTGTTTGACAAGCCATGGATGAGCAGGCTCCCAAAGCTCAGTCCCTGCGCTCGTTTATCCAAGTCAGGGCAAACGAAGAAAGGAATCTGGTAGTGGAGCAACCACTCAATGTAGCCAACTTTGAGTTGAAGCCTACTTTCCTCCAGTTGTTGTAGCACAACTGGTTTGGAGGGAACACCATTGAAGAGAACACATACAACCACCTTACAATGTTCAAGAGGACTTGCAAGACTTTTAAGATCAACAGGGTCCCAATATATCACATCTACACCCAGTGCTTTCCCTTCTCCTTAAGAGACAAAGCCTTGGAGTGGTATACTAGTCTACAGGATGGAAGCCTCCCCGATAGGGAGCATCTAGCCAACACATTTATCGCCAAGTTCTTCTCGATAGAGAGGACAATCAAATGCCAAAACAAGATAACAAGGTACTCGCAGAAAGTCTCAGAGAACCTGCATGAGACTTGGGAGAAGTTCCAAGGCTATCAGAGGGAATGCCCACACCATGGTTTTTCTGAGCCCAAGCTAATCACTACCTTCTATAATGGGTTGTGCATCGGAAAAAGGAAATCCCTGAATGCTGCAGCTGACAGTGATTTCTTGGGACTCAATGCTCAAAGGGCTAGAGAGATTATAGACAATATGGCCATGAATAAGCAAGATAGTGAGTACGAAAGAGAATCAATGAGCCACACCACTCCTGGAGAATCAAAGGCGATGGAGGCACTAGCGGCTAAGTTGGACAAGATAGTAACTGACGTCTAAACCTTTAAGGAGCAAGGATATAAGGGAAAAGTCCAGCAAGAGGTAGTGAGAAGCTGCATCACTTGTAGGGAGCCAGACCACCTGTCTAACTTCTGTCCACATATGGTCGTTCAAGGTGAACCTGATGAAGACAACAAAGAGAATGTGAGCTACGTCCAGTATCGGTGCCCTGATCACCCCAATTTTTCATACGGGAACACCAGTGCGGCTGAAAATTATCATCAACCGGTGGGCAGAACTTCTTTCAGAGGACCGTAAAGTCAGTAGCGCCAAGTAAGTTTCCCACAACAAAGAATTTACGAGCAGGGCCAGCCACAATGACCGTCGGTGATGACTGAGCTGATGTCCTTTGTCAAGAAGCAGAACGATCTGAATGAGAAGCTGCACAAAAGTTTTGTGGACAACACGCCTTTGCTCAAATTGATGCAGCAATAGATGGGAGGTTTTTCTGCTCAGATAGGAGAGCTCCAGCAGCACAACAAGCAAATTGACCAGCAACTAGCAAGCCTAGCCCAGAGTATCAACCACCAAGTAGGGTGATTCCCCTCTAGTACCGAGGTGAATCTGTGTGGGAACAAAACCGCAAAGATGTCCATCTTAAGGTCAGGCACAATGATGCAGTCAGTCATCAAGAAGAGAGCAACAACAGAAACAACACCAGTTGAGGATGTAACCCCTGAAGGATCAGGAGAACATGAAGCCGAAGAAATTAATAGCAAGAGGATATGACGATGTAACTTTCGAGGAGCGTCTGGATAGGTATGCACCTCGCTTACCCTTCCCGCACAGGTAAAGGCACAATTGAAGAAGAGGTACAACAAGTTCATGGATGCAGTAAAGAAGTTGCACCTCGACATCCCAATCTTGGATGCTATCGAGGAGATTCCCACCTATGCAAAGTCCCTAAAGGACTTGATCTCAAGAAAGAAAAGAGGAGGACGTTGAAACTGTGAAGCTAGAACAAATGTCTAGTTCTTTTGTCAAGGCAAGTATGCCTTCTAAGAAGAAAGACCCCAGAGCCTTTGTCATCCCCTTTCAGGTTGGAGACAACATAACCCACAAAGGTCTAGCAGACCTGGGAGCAAGTATTAGCTTAATGTCCTTATCTCTTGCAAAGATATTAGGACTTACCAATATGGTACGTATAAATATGAGAATCCAACTTGCAGATCACACCTTCACCAGACCGATTGGAGTGGTCAAAGACGTGCCCATTAGAGTTGGACGGTTCTTTATACCCTATGACAACATTTTAATCAACACTTTGGAAGACCCTAGCTTCCCCCATTATCTTCGGGCGACCCTTCCTTGCAAGTGGAAGAGCACTCATTGACGTGGTGGCGAGTATGATAACAATTAGAGTTGGAGGAGAACACATCGACTTCAACATCTGCGATTGTATGAAAGCCCCCCCATTCTTTGAGTCCTCTTATTTTGTCAAAAGCTATCGCCAACCTTGTAATGAGGTAAGGAAAGAAAAATCTATGGTAGACCCGTTGATGCACACTTTAGCTGGAAAAGCACAGGTGGTCGAGGACCCAGAAGTGAAGGAACTACTGGCATTTCTGGAAGCCAAAGATCTGTCCGAAGCAGAAGACCCAGTAGAGATAGTGATGTATGCTGCCCTATGATGTGATCCTGCCAAAGAACAAGTAGAGAAGATCATGCCTTAGTTGAAGGTTTTGTCGAAGGGTTTAGAGTACCATTTCGTGGATGAAGAAAGGATGAACCCAGTCATCATCAACTTAGAGCTGACTGACAGTCAGAAGGAACAGCTGCTGGTGGAGTTGAAGCTAAGAAGGAAAGCCCTAGGTTACTCGATTGGAGACCTAAGGGGGATCAACCCTTCTGTGTGTATGCACAAAATCCACCTGGAAGAAAATTTCAAGCCTTACGCCCAGCCGCAATGAAAGCTGAATGAGAAGTTGCGAGAAGTGGTCAACAAGGAAGTTGTGAAGCTCCTTGATGTGGGAATCATTTACGCCATTAGCGACAACACGTGGGTGAGTCGCATTCATGTAGTTCCAAAGAAAGGAGAGATAATGTTGATCAAGGGAGATAACAAAGTCAAAGTTTCCACCAAGACCATCATCGGTTGGAGGATGTGTATAGATTATAGAAAGTTAAACACCGCCACCCGCAAGGACCACTTCCCTCTCCTGTTTATCAACCAAATGCTAGAGCACCTGACCCACCACTCATAATTTTGCTGGTTAGATGGATATTCGGGGTTCTATCATATCCCCATTCATCTGGATGACCAGGAGAAGACTACCTTCACGTTCATCTATGCAACTTTTGCTTTTAGAAGAATTCCCTTTGGGCTCTGCAATGCACTCGCAACCTTTCAGAAGTGCATGAACGCCATTTTCACAAATTTCCTAGAAGATAAGATGGAAGTCTTCATGGATGACTTCATTGTTTATGGTATCTCTTTTGATGATTTTCTAAATATCCTATCTTTGGTAATGTGGAGATGTGAAGAACAGAGTCTCACCCTTAATTGGGAAAAGTTCCATTTTATGGTACATGAAGGAATCGTTCTGGGACATAAGGTGTCCAATAAAGGCATTGAAGTTGACCAATCTAAGGTGGAGGTGATAGTCCAGCTTCCTCCACCCACGTTTGAGACAGGAGTCAGAAGCTTCTTGGGATATGCCGACTACTACCAAAGGTTTATCAAGGACTTCTCAAAGATTGCAAAGCCTTTGTCAAATATGTTGATGAAGGATGTGAAATTTGATTTCACAGATGAGTTCCTGACAACGTTCTCCACTTTGAAGGATTCTTTGGTCTCCGCACCCATTCTCTAGTCCCCCGACTGGAATCTCCCCTTCAAGCTTATGTGTGATGTTAGTGATTTTGCCATTGGTGCAGTCCTTGGGCAAAAGAAGGATAAAAAGCACCATGTGATCTTCTATGCCAGTAAAATGTTAGACGGAGCACAAATGAACAACACCACCACCGAGAACAAAATGCTAGACATTGTCTATGCATTTGACAAGTTTTGATCTTACCTTGTGGGTTCTAAAGTGATTGTTCACGCCGACCACAGAGCAATCAAGTATTTGATGCAAAAGAAAGATGATAAGCCTAGGTTGTTACGCTGGGCATCGTTTCTATAGGAGTTTAATCACAAAAAAATAGACAAGAAAGGTTCTGAGAATGTGTTCGCCGACCACCTTTCGAGGATTAGGGTGGAGGATGACCACTTGCTGCCGATCAATGAAATCTATGTTGATGAGGAAATCTATATTTCCCAGATGGCCAATCCTGAAGGGCCATGGTACGCCGATATTTGTAACTATCTAGCCGGCAAACAACTACCCCCAGAAATGTCTTACAATCAAAAGAAGAAGTACTTCTCTGATCTGAAGAACTATTACTAGTATGACCCTCTGTTGTTTAGGCGTTGTGCCGATAGCCTATACAGGCAATGTATACCTGAAGACGAAGCCTCAAAGATCTTGTTTGAGTGTCACTCCTCCCCCTATGGAGGAAACTTGGGTGCTGAAAGAACCACGACCAAGGTTCTCCAGTTCGGCTTTTATTGGTCCACTCTTTTTAAAGATGCTCATGCCTTTATCAAAGCCTGCAACGAGTGTCAAAGAACCGGGAGTATTTCCCGTAGGAATGAGATTTCAATGTCTGAATGGATTGAAGTGGAGATCTTTGACGTATGGGGGATCGACTACATGGGACCCTTCCCTTCATCATACGGTTTAAAGTGCATTCTTGTTGCGGTGGATTACGTCTCCAAGTGGGTAGAAGCCATACCCACCACCACTTGTGATGCTAAGTCAGTTATAAAGCTCTTTACTAAGACCATCTTCCCAAGGTTTGGAGTACCAAGAATAGTTATCAGTGATGGTGGATCTCACTTTTCCGAACGGCAATTTGAGTCACTCCTACACAGATATGGCGTTCGACACAAAGTTGCCACACCATACCATCCACAGACATCTGGTCAAGTTGAAGTTTCTAATCGGCAAATAAAACAAATTCTAAAGAAAACAGTTGGAAAATCACAGAAAGACTGGTCACCAAGCTAGATGATGCTCTCCAGGCATACATGACAGCGTACAAGACACCGCTCGACACCATGCCTTATCGTCGGATATACGGAAAAACATGTCATCTACCTTTTGAGTTGGAGCACAAGGCATTCTGGGTCATTAAACGTCTCAATATGGATATGTCCCTAGCTAAAAAGAAGAGGTTCCTCCAGCTCCAAGAACTTGAAGAACTTAGGCTTCACACCTATGAGAACGTAAGAATCTACAAGTAGAGGACAAAAGTCTGGCATGATTCCCACCTGCGGAAGAAAGACGTCAAGGAAGGTGATAAAGTTTTGCTGTTTAAATCTTCTATTTGACTTTTTCTTGGGAAACTGCAGACTCGGTGGTCAGGACCATTCATGGTAGCAAGAATGTACCTGTTGGGAATGATGGAGCTGTATGACAAAGCTGATCATGCGAAGGTATTCCCAGTCAATGGACACCGAGTGAAAAGGTTCTACGAAGATGAAGCTTTCACAAGGAGGTTTGAGTTGCCCCTGGACGATGCCGAAGCTACTCCTGCCGAAGAAGCGTAGCGAGAACTGAAGATTTCAAGTTAACGACAAAAACCATAACGCTCCTTGGGAGACAGCCCAAGCTTTTAATTTCCTAGAATAGGATGTTATTTCCTTTTCCTGCAAAGAACAATATGAACATTTTCATTGTAATAAGGCCCAAGTCAATGCACGTGACACGTGCATTGACTCTCACATTTTCTGGGCCACCGACTTAGTTTCATCGCTTGTATAAGTATTACTAGCTGAGGCTGAGGTTTACATCTAGTCCAGTGATGTTTTACATGCCAAGCACCTTTTAGTATGGTTTTTTGTCCTTAATAAGTTCTTATAGTTCTTTGATTTCATGCATATCGGGCATGCACGATGGCCTAGCTTATCGCTCACAGCCTGTATAACGGGTCACCATGTTTCCCAACGTGTATCACCCACGTATATTGCATGCCCACATCTTTCAAGTTTAGCTAATTTCACAGATACGTGTCAGGTAGGTATCATGCCCAGCACATCGGTCTTATCTCACCCGTATCGTGTGACACTTATATTGCACGGACCTGTGGCGTTTAAGGGGTGTGCCGAGTAATGCATATTGGGCGACACACCGCCTTCTCGAAAGCCTCACGACGCGATATGATTAGATGAGTTTTACCTTGCTTTGGAAGGTGATTCGTGTGCATGCATGACACGTGTCCCCTTTTTACCCTTTCGCCCCGCTCATAGACGGCTATATATTGCAGCTCAAGATTAGCCATGTCGGGTTACCAAAGTTACTTAAGCTTTTGCTCTTGTATCATGCAACCTCTTGCTACCTTAGCTCCAGTGTCGGTTTCCCAATCTACTAACCTTTTGTGTCATGTTCACCATCTCACTGCCTGATAAGGTAATGACCCATGACATGTTACCTGTGTCGCATAAACCTCTATGTCGCACAGACCCTATCGCCCATCTGCATCACACTTTCTATATCATGTTCCTGCCCGTGTCGGGCAAAACCTTAAATGCGTATCGGGTTTCTCATCTATCACGTCAAGCACATCAGTTTTCCTATCACTTATTTTGTATCGAGTTTTTATCTGTACTGTGAGACACAAGTATCGCGCGATACAATGAATCGTGCATCTGTGTCGAGCAAGGCTTTAAGTGCGCGTTGGCTACCCTATCGTTTAAAATACATGTTGTGTTTTCATCCATGCCGCATGACACAGGCATTGCGTGACACGTTTATTGTGCATCCCAATCGTGCTAAGTGAGTTTGGGGGAGCTTGCCGACACTCCTCAGGTGTTGTACGATGCGCAGATCACTTAGACCGTATCGCGTTCCCTTGATGTCAACTTCACGAGCACATCATTTCCCCTTTTACCCGATGTCAGTTTTTAATGATTATCATTTAAGGAGCATAATGGGTTTCTCAGTATCATACACTTATGTGTCACGCACCCAGATTCGTAAATTCTTACTATGGCCCGATGTCGAGCTTTTGCAAATCGATACCGGTTTTTGGGGGTGTCGCCCTACCCATTCTTACTAACTCTCTGTTATAACCAACCCTAAGTATAATTCATACATGATTTTGCCCTAATACCATTTTCTTCCACTTAATGTATTTATCTTTTATTTTTAGAAAATGGAACACACCAAAGAGACCGTCATCTAGATTGATGAGCAGGGTCAGAGAATCAACCCAAAGATCACAACAGAGGCCACCGCAGGACAGAAATGCCCTAACCCAACAACAGTTGGGCCCACTAAGAGCGAGAAGTGGCCCCGAGTCGAGGCCAGCACAACCCCAGCCGCAGCGGTAGAACCTGAGTTTCTGGCCCACTCGCCAGGGCATTTTTTGCCGAGGGACGAAGAGCACCAGAGGTGTTACAATGAGTTAGCAGTGAAAGTCTACAGCCCAACCCAATTCTGCCACCACACATCTTTCCGGTAGACCGACATCTTTGATAGGTTGGAGAATGTCCTGGAAGCTACCAGACTCTAGAAGATCTATTTCAGCTTCTCTCACTCTTACACCGAGCTGATAAAAGAATTCATCTCCTCCCTCTGCTGATTTCCCAACACCCCTAAACAGAGCAAAGAGTACGGTGGAGCAGACAGGCTACAGGGACACCTCTACAACACAGACCATGAAATAATAGAGAGGCTTCTCAATGAGATCTTCTCCTCCAGCGAGGTTGAGCAAGAACTGCTCAACAATGGAGCCCGAATCAGTGATAGTGACAGCTTCAACCTATTCAAACTGTGGAAGACACTAACAGGCGAGTCCTCCTTCAAGCCAGGAAGTAAGGTGTCGGCAGTCAACTCCTGCTTCTAGAGGATAGTCCACAAAATCATAGACATCCTTCTCTTCAGTAAATACGAAACGAGCAACCTCTACACTGAAGAGTTGTACCTTATATGGTATATCATGGAAAGCAATCCGAACAACTTAGGGCACTTACTACTCAATCGTCTACATCCTATAAATGATTCCACCAAGGAATACAACATGGGAGGAGTCGTCAACATGATAGCGGACAGGCTTGGATACCCGAGGGAGCCACATAGCCTATCGCGAACCTAGGGTGATAATAAGATAGATATAAAGTTCCTCACTAGGGCGAACATCATCAAGAAGGAGGGCTGCCTCCTCTTCTATAGGTTCGTGAGGACCAATATCCTCCTGCCCCTCCCAAGCTGCATCAACTATGATATGGAGAAGCTGGTCTTCACAACGGAAGAGGTTGAAGCTATGACCATCGATGCAGCTTACGTCACCACCATGACCACCCAAGAAAGGATGGCCGCCACAGGGAGGCCCACACCAATAGAAGCTTGGTGGGATAAGTCATCGGTGGTCATCCTCGAAGACTTGCCGGTCACCGCCACCATCGATCCAATCACCACCATCGCCAAACTAGTAGCCGCTACTCTGGTGGTCGCTACTGCCACCACCAAACCAGCCACGACAACCACAACAACGCCCGCCGTGGCTACAGAAGAAGTGCCAACCATCAGGGAGGTCATCAACATAACCGAGGCTGCCACAACGGTCGTCGCCTCAGAAGCAGTCGCCACAGAAGTAGTTATTGTGCCGCTGCAAGCTTCAGCCCTACCGGTAATGGCAGAAGACGCAACTACACCCTTGGTGCGGCCGGATACCTCTCGCAACAGCGATGAGATGTTCATTGAGATCTTGTATGCTAAGCTTAGGTCTGTCCAGCATACCCCCAACACCACCACCCACACCGCCAGCGGTTGTCATGGAGGATGAGGTAAGAGAGTCGGGTGGTTGATCAACACCTGCCCACTTCACCAACTTCTCCATAGCCCAACACTAAGGAGGTAGAGGAAGCCACAAAGGTGCCAACACCACGCCCGAAGGCTGGGCCCTCATGTACCATCCTAGTGGAATCAGCCACAATAGACGATACACACTCTACAGGCTACACAACCAATGTGAGGAGCCACATAAGAAGCTGAAGTGGATCAGTGATTCCTTCATCTCTAGCGCATGCCTTGGGCTTTGAGTTCAACAACTTGTGGGAGGTAACGCGTAATCACAGTGCTACCTTTTCTTCCCTGACCCACAAGTTTCAGGTCTTCCAACAATGACTGGGTGAATAGGAGCATCAACTGCTGACCCTAGTTGGTCTCCTCGGCCAACTAGAAGCAATGACTAACACAATGCAGGCGGCGCTCCAATGCCTAGATGTCATCGAGTAGAGGCTCAACGAGAGAGATGCCCGCCTCCACCCAAGGCATTCCCATAGGTCACCATCACCGTCGGTGTCCTCCTCTCTATCCTCATCATCATCACATTCCTCCTCCAACTCATCATCCTCCTCTGACTCCAGCGGGTCCTCAACAATGCCCGATGAGGAAACCACGAACAAAACTGCCAACGCCCCCTCCCCCACTGAATAAGAGAGTACCCGTGGCGTCAACGCATCTACTCCCATTCAACTGCTAGAGCCAGCTGAAGCAGAAGAAGAAATGTCTAAAGGCCTACCGGATGATTTATCTGAGGGAGAAGGGGGTGATCTATACAACTCGCTTGCTGAGCAACCCCCACGAGTGAAGACCTCAGCGGTTGATGCATTCTCTATGCCATCTGAAATTCCAGTCTTCACGATGGCTGACTTTGATAGATGTGCCATTGGATATCTGACGATCCGGGACCAACAACTGTTGAACATGGTCCTGAGGCTGTAGATAGAAGAAGAAGCTATCCTCTAGAGTGACAGATACTTCTCTATATGACGTTAAGCACTCAAAGGAATGTTCTGCTCAGAAGCCGTCGTAGGAAAAGATCATATTCATAGTCCTAGAGAGCACGATGATAGGTAATTTAGCACTCAGGACAAGCTGGAAGCTGATCTATAATGCCACTCTGGCCTCAGCCAGGCGACTGCTAGTAGGGGTGGATAACATACGATTGGTGGTTGATATGCTGAAGCATGTAGAAGAGCACAACCCTGACCTGGTGCTGGCCCCCCACAAGCATAGGGGGTACTGGTTCCTCTGTGTGGCTGACCTCCTCTCCCATGATGTTACCTTGCTTAGCTACTACTGTGTGGAGGTCCCACACCGAGATTAAATCTTCATCCTCCCTGGAGATGCCGACCTCAAGCTCCTGCCTCTATGTCTCCATCGGGTCATCAAACAAGGCATCCGACGCCACAACAGCATCTGGAACTTCTACACGATCAAGGACTTCCCAGTTTAAGAAGACGCAGGGAGCAGAAATAGCATCTTTGTCGTCTTATGCGCCATGGAGTTGTTAAACATCTTCAAATATATACAGTAGCTCCAGGACACAAATTTCTATCATCTCAGGAGAATCTACGCGTTGTTGCTGATAAAAGACAAGCACTATTTCTTAGATGCAGAGCTTCCAGAGGATCTGCTAGAGACAGACTCTGATTCTGATTCTGATTCCCACTCTTCTCCACCTAGCAGTCCTCCAAGAATAGAGGTTGAAGGCTATTCTGACATCTATAGGACAAGCAAGCAGATAGAGCACTTGCAAGCCCTACTCACCCCTGAAGGTGCTTCTATCTCACTTTTCATCTCAGACTCTGTCATCAGCAACTTTGACCATTCAGCCTACAACTCTCTATCTCAGGAATAGGTCAATTATATACTCCTACAACTTACTGATTCTAACACTGCAAATGTCATCTATGAGAAGAATAATGTAGTGGTCCCCATTGACAATCTACAAGACTTAGTCAAGGCTGGTGAATGTTTAGCTATGACGGTGGCATCAACTTACATCATTCTTCTATAAGAAAATATTGGACAACTCTACATAGCACATCTGATGCTATTCAATGATCTTTACCTAGTCGATGAATCTGGGGCGTGCAAGCTATTCCAACTCGAAATCAAGAAGCGTCTGTTGTGCAAAATGTTCCTTCCTATGCTGCACGACAACCATTGGACTCTTATCCTGATATACACCCACGCTCGCGTGGGTATCTTCTACAATAGCTCAGACGCCAACAATGATTGGTCGATGGAATTTGCTACAGCACCAGAAACACCCCTCAAACGTCTAGCAAAGAAATACTACACTGAGGTGGTGGACATGATAAAGCCACATCTTCAAGACCCGAAAACAACTTGGTATGACTTCCATTTCTACCACCGCAGTCCACAACAAGCTCCTCTATCAAATGACTATGGGATATACATGCTTCACTAGATATCTCGCGTAGAAGCACTAAAGAAAGCACTAGAGAAGCTCCATGACATAAACTACCATAGTCAATGAGGAGAATATGTCATGGAGCTCCTAACTACTGAAGGCACATGCATCCGCCAAACCCTCACTAATCTATGACTATTCTCTCCTATTCATCTCACTACTCTGGGACAGAGTGTGGGATAAGTTTGGGGGAGGACTTCATAGCATCAGTGAGGTAGGTACTCTAAATTTTTTCCTTCTTTCCCTTTCCTCCCCCCCATCATACTCTGTGTATACATGTATATATACATTTGATAGTAAGCAATACATACACCATATATGCATACCGTCTGTTCTTCGAAATTGTAAAAATTACTTTATCATAAATATTTGGTAAAACTCCTTCCAGTTTTTTCTCTATGTGCCTAAGGTGGTGTACATTTCTGCTATGCTCTCTTGAAAATGAATTCTTAAATGACAAAGGCTATAACTTTTCTACACCAACTTTGAAAAATAATCTCGTTCCAACTAAGAGATGTGTTTGTGAAGGAAAAAGTTGCCTAAATAGCAAACTCCCTTTTCCCTACCCATCAAAATCCCAAAAAGAGAGGAAAGCCTTATGAGAGTGAATAAAAACATGAGAGTGGTGCTTGGAAAAAAAACACTTGTCTTCCCAAAAGTACCCATCTTTAGGTATGGTAGATCCAGGGCAGTGGTACGTAGGATGTGAAATCACTGCTCTAAAGCCAACTGGCTTGGACTGCAGGGACCACTTGCTCGTTAAAGGACCCGTACCTAGATGGACCAATGGGAAGCAAGAAAAACCCAAAAGCCTTAATCCTTCCTGAAAACCCCACCTTCTACTCCGAAGATTCAAGCAGTTTGGTGTGAAAGCTAACTTCAAAATCATGCACCAAAGTCTCACAAAAGCTGGGGAGAAATTTTTTGTTTAAATAAGGCAAGAAAAATAAAGTCCATTGTTCATGGTTAGACATAATTTTCCTCAGGACATTCCAAAATCCACTTAACCCTTTGTCCAAAGACTACGCCTGGTTTTGAAAAGTACCACAAACAAAAGCTTTAAAATAAGTACAGATTGATTGAGGACAATCAAAATGTTAAGTTTGGGGGAGTTGATAACACCTATTTTATGGCTACTAGAACTTATATTTTATTATCAAAATAGCCTCCAAATCTAACTTCCTCTTCATTTTGTCTTATTTGTTGTATAGAAATCATGCCCACTATGCCCTTGATAATATTTCCCATCTTTTGCAGAGTTCTCTTATTTCTTCCACAAAAAGAGCACCAATGGGCCCTTCAGCCCCATCATCAATGAATTACCCATCCCGACCTAGTAGTGTGCGAGGTGACACACCCTCCTACCTGTCACAGTCGTTGTGTGATATGACGACAACCCGATGTGTGTGTGTCATGTAGGAGCCCTGGCCGCTACAACTCTTTACCTGATAAGGTGCCTTACTCATCATGGTTCACCACTCGACGAGGTCGATTACATGATATGGCTACCCCTCAGCGCAGCAACCCGCCAAGGTCCTATCCTGCCATGGCTGTGCATGATGCACTCACTGCCCAACACAATTGATGGTCTGATACACATGCTGGGCGACAGACATGTCAGCCCCCTCCCGATGACCTCGAGAATGGTGCCAGAATGAAGGGTATGTGGTCCAATAAAAGCCACAACTTCCATCAACTCGCTGCCTATAAATAATAGCTACAAGCCTACGATGGCATGGGCCAGACCCTTCGAGAGCTAACTCTCAGAGTACAGGAGCTAGTGTGTCAAGTTCTAGAGTCTGCTGGGCGATACTAGGTGAGGACACCCCCAACCCGAGAGGGGTGGGAGGAGTTCACTTAGAAATCATTCTGGTAGTAGCAAGAAGCACGACATGACCCTCAAGGCTACTTCAACATGTCGGGTCCCAATCTAGGCTTCAACCTGAGATGGCTTGTCCACCTATACCCAACACGAGGAACCCAAGAGCCTTAAGATAATGTTAACCCAATATGTATCCTAACCCGACATGGTACCCAACCCGATATGGTCTATACCCATCATGGTTGCAGCCTGACACAGCCAGTAGCCTGACATGACCATATCAAGTAGAGGGTCCTATTCCAACACGCCCCTTACCCATCATGATTCATGACCTGACACGGTCAAGAACCTGACGCAGTCATATCTCGATAGGGCCCCTACCCAATATCGGGTTAACATTATCTTAAGTGTATGCTGCTATGTACGTCGATCTCCTATATTAGGGAGACCAATACCTATCTTCCCTTTTATAGCATTTACTTTCCTTTAATTACAACATTGTAACTAAACCTTTATGTCTATTTATGATTATTGGAATATGTGGAGTTTATCTCATATTATTTTGTGTATGGATTCCTTTCGTTGGATGATTTCTTTATATCATCAAAGTTCTAGTCTCTTCTTTCTGAATCACACTTTTGACTAGCTATTAAATTGTGTTTCTTATTTTGAGTCCTTTGAGAGAGGAATGTTGTAAACTCTAGAGCTTGGTCTGATCCGGGTGTACGAGTGTACCCAGAATCAGGGCTGCCCCGACCTATCTTTCCACTCTAGTCCATGCCTGGTACCTTTGAGAGAGGGAACTTAGTGCATGGCTAGTTGGCGTCTTCTTTGAGAGAAGAAGGCGCAGGATATAGACCGTTGTCGCTTGTTATGATTAGGTTTTCTTCCTTCGTGCTATACTCTAAAGATAGTCTTATCTCCTCATTTTCCTTTATATAAAAACTTCCATAAAAACTGCTAAACCCCAAACCTTAATCCTTCAGGTAACTCCTTTTGGAGATATTTTTTATTTGATACTTAATAATTCTTTCTCGTTACATCAAACCTTATCCTTTGACTTTTTGACATGCTTAGACAAGTAAAACTCACGTTACGAAGTGCTATTCTTCCGATCCCTGTATTCGACCCCGAACTACTTCGACCTTGTGCTAGTTGCAGGAGTCTTAAACATTCAGGTATTATAAATTACTAAAGTCTAATGACCTAGACATGTCTCCATTTTTGGACTCACGTTTAAGGCTTGTCAGATATTCACAGCTTCCTGGGATTGGCTGGGTATTATTGATGCTTCATCAAGGATTTCTCAAAAACCACTTTGCCTCTCACCAAGCTCACCTAAAAGGGTGAGAAGTTTGTTTGGTCCGACGTGTGTGAAGCTTGATTCTAGGATTTGAAGGAGAAGCTGACCATAACACCCATGTTGAGTCTACCATCAGGCAATGAAGGTTTTATGATTTTCACCGACACATCAAAGATGGGGCTCAAATGCGTGCTACAACAGAATAAACATGTTGTTGCCTATGCCTCGAGACAAATAAAGTGATCTGCCCAACACATGATCTGTAACTAGCAACAATTATTCATGCCCTAAAGATCTGGCAGTAGTACCTATATGGAGCTACTTTTGAAATCCTCACCAAACATAAAATCTTGAAGTACCTCATAACTTAAGAAGATCTAAAATTGACACAAAGACGATGGATGGACTATATGAAAGACTATGATTTCACCATCGCCTACCACCTTGGAAAAGCTAATGTAGTAGCAAATACTCTTAGACAGAAACAACTCAGATGTGCAACTATCTTATCTATCTAGTGGAGAGAATTGGAAGAGTTTTTTAGGTGGACCTACAAAAATTAGAAGACCGAATACATGTGGCTAACATTCAAATAAAACTAGACCTATTGACTGAGTTGGTATCTGTCCAGTTAGCCAGCTCATAGCTTGACAAGATGAAAGGTTTGTTTGAGAACCCTCAAACACATTTCTCAATGGGAGTGGATGGTTGCATACAATACAAGAGTCATATTTGGGTTCCTAAAGATTCACCCTTGAAGACTAATATCTTGTAAGAAGCTCATGGTTCTAGGTATATGGTACACTCTGACACTACCAAGATGTTTAAGGACTTGCATCAATACTTTTGGTGGCTTGGAATGAAGAGGGACATAGAAACATATGTGGCCAATTGTCTCACATGCCAGATGGTAAAGGCTGAACACTAGTGACCTGGTGGATAACTGCAATCCATTGAGATTCTTGAGTGAAAATGGGAATTGATCACTATGGACTTCGTAGTAGGTCTCCTCAAGACAAAGAAAGGTCATAATGCAATATGGGTTGTGGTGGATCGCCTAACCAAGTTAGCATATTTCCTCGCCTTAAAGATCACTTCTAAGGTGCCATACTTAGCTGAACGATATATTAGAGAAATAGTACGTCTGTATGGTGTTAAGAGTTCAATTATTTATGATCATGGCCCTAAGTTCACCTCAAAGTAGTGGAAGCAAATGCATGGGTAACTCAGTACGAGGTTGAAATCCAACACAATCTATTACCCCTAGACTGATGGACAATTAGAAAGAACGATCCAAACCTTAGAAGACCTATTGAGAGCATGTGTTCTTGATTGGGATGGATCATGGGAGCAGTGCTTGCCCTTAGCTGAGTTTGCTTATAATAATAGCTATCAAGCCAGTATCAAGATGCCTCCATACGAAGCACTTTATGGGAGGCCATGTCAGTCACTGCTTCACTAGGATGATGTTGATGAGAGGACCTTTCTGAGGTTAGAAGAATTACAGTTGTATGCAGATAAATTCACTTTGATAAAGCAAAGGCTAAAGAGAGCCCATGATAGATAGAAGGCATATGTTGATGCCAAGCGGACAGACTTGAACTTCACTGTGGTTGAACATGTATTTCTAAAAGTCTGACCCCACCAATATATAGCTAAGAATAGAGGAAAGATGAGTCCCCGACATGTAGGCCCATTTGACATTTTAGAACAGATTGGTGAAGTTTCTTATTGTTTAGTCTTAACACCTCAACATAGTATGATGCATGATGTGTTATATGTGTCCAATCTGAAGTGTTACGTGAAGGATCCTAGCCATGTGTTGAGCACTAAACCTGTTGAACTCCAAGGGAGGCTGACATACCTTGAATCATACGTGAGGGTAATGGATACTAAGGTGAAAGATCTCAGGAACAAAAAAGATAGATATGGTAAAGGTTCTCTGGAAGCACCATGGAGAGGATGAAGCCACATGGGAGCTAAAGAAGGACATGGAAAAGTCTTTTCCTAAATTGTTTGTATGATTTGTAATATTTTGAGGACAAAATTCCTATAAGAGGGGAAGGATGTTATAACCCCAGTTTCACTCATATTTTACTTAGTTGAATTGTAATGCTTTGAATAAAAGGGACATATTAGAAATGTGTGTGCAATGTTTTAAAATAAAGATTTTCCCTTCCAAATATTCTTCAATTGTTGATTTTGTGAATTCTAGTATTTTGTTAATCCTATAATAGATATAAGGGAAAAGGGAGACAAGGAAACCCAATAATAAGAAAAAAGAAAAAGAAAATAGATAATAACTAAGTATATTTAAGAGAATCATGTGGAATTCACTAGAAAGTGGTATGGATGGCCACTACTAATTGGATTTTGGTTTCACATGGTTTCTAATAAGAAGAGTAATCAAAATAAATAAAATAGAAAATAAACAAAGAGAAAAGGATGTGTTTTAATGCTTGAAATATGCCTTATAAAGGGAATCTTTGCATATTAAGAGAAACATCTTTTGTTTTTGAATTTTGGTCTCAATATTTTCCCATGACTAGATAAATTCATTATGGACTTTCCTTTAAAATTTGGGATCAAAAGGATTTATAGAATAAGAGTTCTGTTTTTTTCTAAATTCCCTAAAGTGAAAGGATTTACATTAAATGTCACAATTTTATTTCCAAGTCAAAAAATTCTTTTTTGGCCTTTGACCTTACGTGCAGCCTGAGGACCATTGGATCTCAAATCAAATGGTGTCATCATCATCACCTACCCCAGTTCGATAAGGAAATAGGGACACTAACTTGCTGGCTTTCCAAGATGATTTCCCAGTGATTTAATATACGAGTAAGAAAACAAACTTGCTCTTCATCTTCATTAGAATGAGACAAACTCACCTACCCTGAATTTCACCTAGTATTGAGGCTTCTAGGAGATTCAGCCAAACTCCCATCCTACAGCTAACCCTGCGGACATAGGAGGGTATAAATAGGGGACCATGCACCCTCTATGAAGACAAAACTTGCCCCTAGACCTTTGACTATATTTTGTGATCTCTTCTCTGCACTCAATTTCTCTATTAGCCTTGACCTAGACACTAGTTATTCTCTAACCTTCACTGGAGATACTCCTTTGTCATCCTCTAGACTCCGACCACCTTCGAGACAATTGAATGTCTCATTGAGTTAGTGGAAGTGTGTCGAAGGAGAAGAGAGTCTATGTTCCCACGTTGGTGATCTCTTTGTTGAAGCCAACCTTGTTGTTATTGACTGCACTACTGTGCTCATGAATGATCGGAGGTTGAAGAAGGGAGATGAGGGAATTACTCACCTACTTGCAGCCCTATGTTGAAGAGGTAAGGGCAGTATGGCCTTTTCTCCCTTTTTCTTGTCTTAACCAGTGATGTCGCCATGCGGGAAAATTGTTGAGTTGGCTAAAGTTGATAGGATGGCCCACCTGAGTTGGTAGGGAGGGGCCCAGGCTCTTTTCCTAGGTGTTAAGCCTCCATTGGCTTAAATGAATAAAATTTGTAAAATTCATAACTTTTAGTAGGATGATCCAATAAAGACAAGTAATACATGAATTTTGCTCATAAAAATACAAAGAATCCAAAAAATATAATTATCACCTAGATCTACCTCTAGTTCAAGAAGTACTCAAAGTTCCTATGTTTAATATGTTAAATGAAAGAAAACCCTAATTTTTAGGTTTTGATGACCTTAATGTGTTCAATTGATC
The DNA here is from genome assembly GCA_963693085.1 of Alisma plantago-aquatica. Taxonomy (NCBI): domain Eukaryota; kingdom Viridiplantae; phylum Streptophyta; class Magnoliopsida; order Alismatales; family Alismataceae; genus Alisma; species Alisma plantago-aquatica. Next base: position 412,481,117 of record OY856411.1, on the reverse strand, counting down.
TTAATGATCAAAGATTTATCTTTTTGGATAAAAGGGAAACTTGGATCTAATTTGAATTTAATAAGCCATGATTTGATGAATTAGGGTTCCCTTGAAATAAAAGTGCAAATAATGATAATATTAGGGTTTTTCAACCCAAAAGACTTGAAAAGTGATAATTAGGGTTTAGGAAGCCAAAATCCTAATGAAACCCTAACTTGAGACACAAGTCTCTCTTAATGATAAATTTTGAATAAAATATTGATACATGGATGTTATGCTTTAACATTCAAGATAGTTTCTTGGTTGATTGCATTGATTGCCCTTTTTTCTCAGGCATCCAATACTTTTGATCAAGGTATGTGGTTATGCCTATGTCTAACCACTTTTGTTTGTCTGTGATTTTTGAGGCTTTTTGGATTGATTTAAAATAAATTCTTGCTTGTCTATTTATTTCCTACAATCTATAAGGTCACTATGGCTATCACATTATATGCTTGTAACTTGCTCGAACCCCTCATACCAACTCTGGAAGTTTGAGAATGAAAGGAATGAAAGAGTCATTGTGATGACTAAGACCAGGCCTCAGATTGGGAAGGTCAGACCATGCCCCAAATTGGGAAGGTCATATGAGGTCATGCCCTAGATTGGGAAGACCAACATGGCACCTGAGCTCCAAATTGAGAAGGTGGCCTTTTCATCCGCCGAAGGTATAAGACCCTGAAAGGGTATCCCAGAGGTTGAGTAAAAATGGATTGAGAAGTTATGAAGAAAACAATAATTATGTTTCTGTTACAATAATTTCTTTGGATATGTTGTTACAACTAGATGCAAACATTTTGTTTCCCCCACATACCAGTATAACTTGTTATATTGACCGTGCTTTTATTTCATAATGTTTTAGGATAATCTACTATTATTCTACAAGTATGATGAAAATGGACATCCAAGAAAAGAAGGCACCAACAAGAGCATACATTAATGTAATCATGTAGGTTATAGTTAGTTAGTCTTTACTTTCTGGTTCCAACTCAAGAAAATCCATGTCATGTAACTCCTTAGTGGAGAGTGTAACTTTTTATCTTGTACCAAACTCATTTTGATATAGTGGAACTCATTAATTATTTCTGGTTATTTGCTAAACCATTAGTCTTGTATTTATGGTAATGGCCCTTTCCCTCTCAGCCTTCCTGAATAGGGAATAATAGGGGGAGGGGGTCGTTACATTTGGTATCAAAGTTGGTTACCATTTAACCTCTAACAATTATTAAATTTTAAGAGTTTTGTAGAGCCCCAAGGGAATTATTAGAGTGTTTTCCAAAGATGATGGTGTTTAGAAAGGACCACAATCTGAGGGTTAGCAATGTTTTCCTCTGCGCCGTCAGTCATCTTACAAGGACTCTCGAATCCCTACTTTTGGCTTGGCCAAAGTCATAGGACTTTAATCAAAATAACATGCCTCTAGGATTTCTCATCTATTTTCATCACCTCTTTACCACCTTCACTCATTAAACCCAAGGTACCTATAACTGCTCTCTGTATCCCTTTCTGAGTACTAGGGTTATGAGAATTAGGGATGAAGGCAACCTTTACCAAAAAATAAAAAACATATAATAAAGATGTCATGGAAATAATTTATGATGATGTAACGTTCTAAAAACATAGATTGATTTTAATTAACTACTTATGTGAATCAGCATGACCCAAACCATGACCTTCAACATCCCCTTCGACACCTCCATGATCACTCTAAAGGTAGGCCCTCACGCAGGAAGAGGAGGTCCCTAGAGAAGAAAAGAATGGCTAGGGAGGAAGAGTCCTCCACGAAGATGAAGAGATCTGAAGAAGCCTCTGAGGAAGGCCCCATCCCTAAACCTATTTCCTTCGACAACCTGAACCCAGAGGATGACCAAAAAGGTGAATTGATGTTAGAGGATGAGATCCAACCCAAAGATGACTCTACTGCTAGCCCTGGACCCATAGTTGAACAAGTGGTGGTGCACACTCCTGATGCTCTTTGGATGGAACAATAGAAGAAATTGACTGAGGCCATTAGTTCCTTGGCCCACAAGGATATAGACATAGATGAAAATGGCAAGCCACTACCCATGCACCCTTGCCTTGGAGCCATAGTTTAGACTTCGTCAAGATGAACATTGATAACATATGGGAAGAAGATGCCTGGATCTTGGCAGCAGAGAATGTATTTCATATGCTAAAAGTTCCCTTCACTACTCATCTTCTTGAAGGAGCAACTAAGATCTGGTGGGAGAATCACATCATTGGCCAAGATTTTGAATGAAGACCCAATGGCCTAGACTAACTTATGAACCATATTTTCTTCTAGATTCATACATGTCTCTGCTAAGAAAGAGAATGAGAAGTAGTTCACATTCCTAATTTAGGGAAATATATCTGTGGCAGACTTTGCCCACAAGTTTACCTCCTAGAGTGGTTTGGTTATATGTTTATTGAGGAAAGATGAGTGGATCATTTTGTGGAATGTGTGCACCCTACAACCAATCCCCATAAGAAGGTGAGCAGACTGACAAACTTCACCGACTCCTATAACATCTCCCTTGACATTGAGAAGATTGTGATTCATGTATAAAACCCACCAAAAGGGTTCATGGGATTCACTGAAGGAACCTATGGTCCAAGGAATTAACATAGAAAAGGACAAGGATGCAACCATGCCAAAGGGAGACATGGAGGAAAGGGAAAACCCTTAAAAGAGAATCACCCCCAAGGTGTCATAACTATGGGAGAGCACACCCAGGGAAGTGTCATTTTGAGAAGAAGGTGTGCTTTCGTTGCCAACAAGAAGGACACTTTCAGGCCAATTGTCCTCTCCCTGATCTGAGAGGTCTAGGTCTAGGGATAGCCCAACCTGCAGTGGCAGCATCACCAGTAGCAACCACCGCACCAACTGCAACCCAACCTCCAGGAGAATGATGGTAGGCCCAAGTTTTCACCATAGAAAATGAAGGGCCACATGCCAATGCCAACCGTCTAATAGAGGGTAACCACCCTTAGAGTTGTTTTTCTATCCTTAAATGTGCAAACCATTAATTGTTTGACTGTCACAAAAACTATGTAGGCATGAGATCATGGGACAAAATGTAAAAGCGTTGTTTGACTCAGGTTCTACCAATACTTTTATTTCAAGAAATCTTATAACTATGCTTTGGTTGCACATCAAGGATTTAGGACATGTTTTGGATGTCACTACCCTGAATGGTTGAACCTTACATATCACTTGAAAACCCATGTTATATATGTTAAATACCTGAATTATGAACTCCCTACAAATTTTATTCTCCTTAACATGAATGACTTTGATGTCATCATTGGCATGGATTATTTTATACTTATAGAGAACAGATAGATTGTAGGGAAAAGAAAATAAGAATAGAGAGATCAGGTCACCCACCTTTTTCCATTAGAGGTAGGAAGGATGCAACCAATATCCTATATGTGTTGGCCTTGAAGATAGAGAAAATGACGACCAAAGATTGTCAAGCATTCCTAGTAGTAGTTACCAAGATGGAGGCTAAGGTGCAGGCCTTAGAGGAAATAGAAGTGGTCAGGGACTATGCATATGTGTTCCTGGATGATTTTCCTGGAATACCTCTGGAAAGAGAAGTGGACTTCTCAATAGATCTAGATCCTGGGATGAACCCTATTTCTAGGGCACCTTACTGGATGGCCCCCGCAGAGTTGCTTGAGATGAAAAAGCAACTGCATGAATTGCTAGACAAAGGCTTCATCTAACCTAGAACTTGTCCATGGGGAGCACCAGTCCTCTTTGTGAAAAAGAAGGATGGATCGCTCCATATGTGTATGGACTATAGGATGATAAATCAAGATACCATTAAGAACAAGTATCATTTACCCCGTATAGATGACTTGTTTGACCAGCTCAAGTCTTCCTGAGTCTTTTCAAATATTGAGCTAAGATCCGAGTATCATCAGTTGCGAGTCAAGAGTGAGGATATCCCAAAAACTGCTTTTAGAAGCCATTATGGACACTATGAGTTTGTGGTTATGTCGTTCGGATTGTCCAATGCCTCAAGTGTGTTTATGAACCTCATGAATAGTATGTCTCAACCTTTCCTTGACTCCTTTGTCATAGTGTTCATAGATGACATCTTGGTTTTCTCTGATGACTTAGAGCACCACCATGACCACCTTGCTAGAGTCCTTGATATCTTGAGAAAGTAGAAGTTCTATGTGAAATTCTCAAAGTGCAAGTTTTAGACAGACCATGTCATGTTTCTTGGACACATTATAACTGGAGGAACAATATCTAACGATCACGCTAAAGTGTTAGTCATACATGATTGGCCAGCACTGAAGAACCCTTTCAAGATTCACAACTTCCTGGGATTGGCTGGGTATTATTGACGCTTCATCAAGGATTTCTCAAAACTTCTTTGCCTCTCACCAAGGTCACCTGAAAGGATGAGAAGTTTGTATAGTTCGACTTATGTGAAGCTTGATTCCATGAGTTGAAGGAGAAGCTGACCACAACTCCCATGTTGACTTTACCATAAGGCAATGAAGGTTTTATGATCTTCACCAATGCTTTGAAGATGGGGTTCAGATGTGTGCTAGAGAAGAATAAATATGTTGTTGCCTATGCCTCAAGACAACTCAAGACAAATGAAGTGAACTACCTAACACATGATCTGGAACTAGAAGCAATTATTCATGCCCTAAACATCTGGCGACACTACCTATATGGAGATACTTTCTAAATCCTCACCTACCATAAAATCTTGAAGTACCTCCTGACTCAGAAAGACCTAAACTTGAGACAAAGATGATGGATGTAGTATATGAAAGACTACAATTTCACCATTGCCTACCACCCTAGAAAAGCTAATGTAGTAGAAAACACTCTTAGATGGAAACAACTCAGATGTCCAACTATCTTATCTACCCAATTGAGAGAACTAGAAGAGTTTTCTAGGTGGACTCTGCAACCATTAGAAGATCGAATCTGATTGGCTAACATTCAAATAAAACTAGACCTATTGACTAAGTTGGTAGCTTCCTAGTTAGCCAGCCCATATCTTGACAAGATGAAAGGTTTGTTGGAGAAACATCAAACACATCTCTCAATTGGAGTGGATGGTGGAATCCAAAACAAGAGTCATATTTGGGTTCCTAAAGATTCACCCTTGAAGACTAATATTTTGCAAGAAGATCATGGTTCTAAGTATACAGTACACCCTAATACTACCAAGATGTTTAAGGACTTACAACGATACTTTTGGTGACCTTGAATGAAAAGTGGCATAGCAGCATATGTGGCCAGTTGTCTCACATGCCAGATGGTAAAGGATGAACACCAGTTATTTGGTGGATTACTGTATTCCATTGAGATTCCTGAGTGGAAATGGGAATAGATCATTATGGACTTTATGGAAGGTCTACCCAAGACAAAGAAAGGTCATGATGCAATATGGGTTTTGGTGGATCACCTAATTGATTTAGCATATTTCCTCACCTTAAAGATCACTACCAAGGTGTCAAACTTAGCTAAACTATATATTATAGAAATAGTATGTCTTCATGGTGTTCTGAGTTCAATTATTTCTGATCGTGACCCTAAGTTCACCTCCAAGTTGTGGAATGAAGTTCATGAGGAACTCGGTACGAGGTTGAAATTCATCACAGCCTATCACCCCCAGACTGATGGAAAATTAGAAATAACGATCCAGATTTTAGAAGATCTATTGAGAGCATGTGTGCTCGATTGGGGTGGATCATGGGAGTAGGACTTTCCCTTAGTTGAGTTTGCTTATAATAATGGCTATCAAGCTAGTATCAGGATGCCTCTATACAATCCTCTTTATGAGAGGTCATGTCAGTCATTGCTTCACTGGGATGGTGTCAGTGAAAGGACTTTGCTAATTGTCAGAAGAACTACAGTTGTATGTAGATAAATTCACTTTGATCAAGAAAAGGATAAAGAGAGCCCATGATAGACATAAGTCATATGCTAATGAGAAGTAGACTTACTTGCACTTCACTATGGGTGAACATTTTTTTCTAAAAATCTGACCCCTTCGAGCTATAACTGAGAACATAGGAAAGTTGAGTCCCTGATACGTAGGTCGGTTTGAGATTTTATACCGGATTGGTGAAGTTGCTTATTGTTTAGCCTTACCCCCTCAATATAGTATGATGCATGATGTGTTCCATCTATCCAATCTAAAATGATATGTGAAGGATTTTAGCCATGTGTTGAACATTGAACCTATTGAACTCTAAGGGATAATGACATACCCTAAGTTTCCTGTGAGGGTAATGGATACCAAGGTGAAAGAGATTAGGAACAAAAAGATAGAAATGGTAAATGTTCTCTAGAAGCACCATGGAGAGGATGAAGCCACATGGGAGCTAAAGACAGACATTGAAAAGTCTTATCTCGAATTGTTTGTATGATTTGTTAAATTTTGAGGACAAAATCCCTATAAGAGGGGAAGGATGTCATAACCTCAATTTCACTTGTATTTTGCTTAGTTGAATTGCAATGCTTTGAATAAAAGGGACATACTAGAAATGTGTGTGCATTGTTTTGAAATAAAGGTTTTCCCTTGCAAATTTCCTTTGATTGTTGATTTCATGAATTCTACTATTTTTTTAGTCCAATAACGAATATAAGGGAAAAGGGAGAGAAGGAAATCCAATAATAAGCAAAAAGAAAAAGAAAATAGATAATAACTAAGTATACTTATGAGAATTGTGTGGAATACTCTAGAAAGTAGTATGGATGGCCACTAGTAATTGGATTTCGGTTTTGCATGGTTTCTAATAAGAAGAGTAATAAAAATAAAGAAAATATAAAATAAAGAAAGAGAAAAGGATATGTTTTAATGCTTGAAATATGCCTTATAAAGGGAATACTTGCATATTAAGAAAAACATATTTTCTTTTTGTCTTTTGGTCTAAATATTTTCCCACAACTAGATAAAGTCATTATGGACTTTCCTTTAAAATTTAGGAAAAAAAGATTTATAGAATAAGAGTTATGTTTTTTTGTAGAATCCCTAAAGTGAAAGAATTTACATTAAATGTCACGATTTTATTTCCAAGTCAGAAAATCCTTTTTCAGACTTTAACCTTGTGGGCGGGCTGAGCACCATTGGATCTCAAATCCAACAGTGTCGGCAATGTCACTACCCCAATTCAATAAAGAAACAAGGACACTAACCTACTGGCTTTCCAAACTGATTTCCTAGTGATTTAATGAATGAGCAAGAAAGGAAACTTGCTCTTCATCTTCTTGAGAAAGGGAGGAACTCACCTACCCCGAATTTCATGTAGTTTTTATGCTTCTAGGAGATTCACCCAATATCCCATCCTAGAGCTAACCCTGTAGACATAGGAGGGTATAAATAGGGGACCTAGACCCCCTGTGAAGACTCAACTTATCCCCAGACCTTTCACCAAATTTCGTGGTCTCTTCTCTATTCTCAATTTCTCTGTTGGCCTCAACCTTCACCCTGGTTCATCTCTGATCTTCGTTGGAGATACTCATTTGTCGTCCTCTTAACACTAGCCTCCTTTGGGCAATTGAAGGTCTCATTGAGTTTGTGGAAGTGTGTCGAAGGAGAATGGAGTCTTTGTGCCCGCACTGGTGATCTCCTTCCTATAGTCAACATCACCATTGACTATACTATTGTTCTCACAAATGAACAAAGGTTGAAGAAGGGAGACAAGGAAATTACTAGCCTACATGCGGCCCTGTGTTGAAGAGGTGAGGGAAGTATGGTCTTTTCTCCCCTTTTCTCGTCTTAACCAACGAAGTCACCATGCGGGCGGACCGCTGAGTTGGTTAAAGCCTATAGGTTAGACCATCCGAGTTGGAAGGGCGGGGCCCAAGGTTCTTTGCCTAGGTGGCAAGCCCCCATTGTCTAAAATGAATTAAAACTTTAAAAATCATACTTTTAGTAGGATGATCCAATAAATACAAGTAATACATGATTTTTTTAGAAAAAAATGAAGAATTCAATAAAAATATATTTATGACCTAGATCTACCTCTAGTTCAAAAAGTACTCAAAGTTGATATCTTTAATGTGTTAAATGAATGAAAACCCTATTTCTAGGTTTTGATGACCTTAATGTGTTCAACTTATCTTAATGATCAAAGATTTATCTTTTTGGATTAAAAGGGCAACTTGGATCTAATTTGAGTTTAAATAACCCATGATTTGATGAATTAGGGTTTCCTTGAGATTAAAAGTGCAAATAATGATAAGATTAGGGTTTGTCAGCCCAAACTACATGAAAAGTAATAATTAGGGTTTAGGTAGCCAAAACCCTAATGAAGTTCTAACTTGAGACAAAAGTCAGTCTTAGTGATAAATTTTCAATAAAATAATGATACATGGGTGTGATGCTTTAACTTTCATGATAGTTTCTTGGTTGATTACATTGATTGCCTTTTTACTTGGACACCCAATACTTTTGATCCAGGTATGTGGTTACACCTATGATTAACTATTTTAGTTTGTCGATGATTTTTGAGGTTTTTTGGATTGCTTGAAAATAAATGCTTGCTTGCGTATTTATTTCCTACATCTGTAAAGTCACTACGGCTATCTCATTATATTCTTGTAACCCCACATACCAACTTTGAAAGTTCGAGAATGAAAGGAATGAAAGAGTCATTGTGATGACTAAGACCAGGCCCCAGATTGGGAAGGTTAGACCAGACCCCAGATTGGGAAGGTCATATGAGGTCAGGCTCAGATTGGGAAGACCAACATGGAACCTGAACTCCAGATTGAGAAGGTGGCCTTTTCATCCACTATAGGGAGAAGACCCTAAAAAGGCATCCCAAAGGTTGAGTAAAAATGGGTTGAGAAGTTATAAAGAAAATGATAATTTTTTTTCTGTAACAATTATAATTATGGATATGTTGTTACAACTAGATGCAAACATTTTGTTTCCCCCACATATTAGTATAACTCGTTCAACTGACCGTGCTTTTGTTTCATGACGTTTTAGGATAATATTCTATTATTTAGCAAGTATAATGAAAATGAACATCCAAGAAAATAAGGCACCAACAATAACAAACATTAATGTAACTACGAAGGTTATAGTTAGTTAGTCTTTACTTTCATATTGCAACTCCAAAAAATCCATATTATGTACTCCTTAGTGGAGAGTGTAACTTTTTATCTTGTACTCAACTCATTTGATTTTTTGAAATTTATTAATTATTTCTGGTTATTTGCTAAACCATTGATCATGTACTTATGGTAATGGCCATTGCCCTCTTAGCCCACCTGAATTGGGGATAACAGGGGGAGGGAGTCGTTACACACTCACTTTATCTTTAATCACAACTCACAAATTTTTTTTCTTCTGCCAAGTGTTTATTGAATTGCCACAATATATTTTTCTTGTTATGGTTAATTGAATATTTATTAAATCTTCACTTTATGTATTCATATTAATTGGTTAGTTCTTTTCTAGTTTTCTTTAGTATAGTTTAGCTTATAAAAAATACATGTTTATATCATCATACCCAAAATCAAGTTTTTATCCTTAATACCCTACCTCCTTGCAATTTAAAGTAAGGCATAGTCGATAGACATGTTAACTTTTGTCTATGCGACTCGTTGAAACTTTCCATATCATATGAACTAAGAATGTGTACTCGTGATTCAACTTAAAAGTTTGTCTATAATCGAGTCACTTTGTGAGCTCAGCATTAGTGCATCACCTACTCTGTGACAAGCATGGAGGATAAGTTCAGTGTTCACTACATAGTAAGGAACAAGCAACCAATGAATTCTCTCATCTAGTATATACCATGTGAACCTAATTTTAGAATACCAAAATGATATGAAGACAAGATCTCAGAATTCACAAAGAAATTAGAAATATTAAAAGATGAAAAGAGGGAGATGAGAGTATTACTTGAATTGGTCAAATTAGTCATGTAAGAATCATCATTTAAGCTTGATTAATAAGAGTAACTCGTCAATGAGGCATGATTATATACCAATCATGGAAAAAAATCACAATAACGAGATGAATTTTGGGGAGTGGGTTTCAAATTAAATGAGGGAAGAAGAGTGCTATGGATGAATGGAAAGGTATCACTCAATGCTAATGGGAGGTGATATAGATTATAGGAGAGGATCAGATATACTATATAATCCAAATATGATAGAAGTTTTGAGTCAGGGAGACGAGACAAGAAGTCCTTAATTTTCTTGAATCCATAGTCTGACCAAATTTCGGAAGTAAGAGGGGAATGCATAGAGTTGAAATCAACAGATGTTATTGGTTTTACAGAAAATATATTTCCATCCATAAATTAGAAAACCCCATAAAAATCTCAAAACAAATAGAGTTTTGTGTGTTTTTAGGACTTAATTTAAATTTTTCTCAAGCTTTTTTGAACCAGTTAACACTATCAATATACTATGAAATAATTCCTTCCTAGACACATTGGGTATAAGTAACACAAATTTGGTTTTATGTTTAATATTTAGGCAAGTGTATTGAGTGTTTCAACACATTAAAGTTTTGACATTAGAGTTTTTAGTTTATGTGTACATGCGTTCTTTTACATTTATCATCAATATTTTGGACTTAAACTACATTATTGATTTTTTAAACAGAATTTAGGGGAATTTATCCTTTACATGTCATATTATTTTACACAAATTTTTACATTTAGGTCTACAAATGAACTATTAATGTTCATTAGTTCTATATAAGTTAAATTATTTCTAATTAACTATTAAGACACAATTCACGATTAATGTGACATTTGCTAAAACTTCATCCATCATAGCTCATTGGGTCTTTTAGTAACATTTTTGTAATAATTGAAGAAATTAATATATGCTTACCAATTGAGATTTCCTATGTAAAAGAAGACTGAAATAAAATATATTAATTAGAAATGAGTATATTCCATATGTTGTCATATAGATACTACTAAAATGTACAAGGACATGTATTAATACTTTGGATGGTGATGTATGAATCTAGATATTGTAGGGATCTTGCAAGGAGGTAGGCATAGTGGAAATAACAATATTAAAAAAAAACACAAGTGGATTTCATCTATAACGATGTATCTAGGAGGGGTACGGTATTTACTATGAGTTAGAGTTGATTCAACGATGATCCTCATAGGATAATATGTGTGACTTGTGTAAGAATGCGTGCATGGAAGAAGGTGTTGCCTCAAAAGAGACACTCGGTGCCTACATATCTACATAGTCCATACAAAATATGAGTATGTCCTTAAAGTGTTGTTGACTTCCAAGAAGGAGCACCCTCTTAGCAATCTTCTATTATATCTTTGTCTTCACCTATCTCTCATTGCATGGGTAATGATGTCCAAGGATTCCAACATGTATAATGTTTGAGCTTAGATTTGGCTTTCATGCCCCTATTTACCAAGGAGGTGTATTATAAGGTTCACAATTAAAAATCGAGAAACAAATAGTCACTGACTATTTCTAGTTAGTGCATATAGACCCTCTAGCTGATCATCTAGATGATCTATCCGGTTAGCTAGACTTAATTGATCGGCGATTCACATTAGTTGTTTGACTACAAAGTTGACCAACTACTGGTTCTGTGATTTGGTTGAGGGTTAAAGTAACGAAGGCATTATGTCATTCACTTGACTATGCATATTAGTTGATTGGATAATGTAAGTCCACAAACCTTTCTTAGTGGTTGAACATTCTTAATTGTCATAATTGGATGCTTAAAACCTTAATCTAAGCCTTTGAGGTGCTTTTAAATCATCTGACAAGCTTAAGTTTCAAGTTTGGTCCAGTTTGGACATTGTTTGAGCAAGTTATGTGATTTTATGATTGTCTTGAACTTTTCTATAATTTACCCATATCTGAGGTTTATCTTGTAATTTGTCACATGATTTTTGTTCCTTACATGTTTTCTTATCATGTTTGAGTTGGTCTTACCTTGGGGCTCTTGGTTGCACCTTGGTTTGGTGGTGATACCTTTCTAAGGTTGTGTTGGGGTTTTTCTCTCATGGATGAGCTACCTCGAGAAGCCAACAACCGATGGTCCCCCTATATGGGTGACATATGATGGTACTCCTTAGGTGGGTACAACCGATGGTTTTCTCTATAGGTGGTAATTCAATGGTCTTCTATCTTAGGGTCCCTTGGACCAATGGTTTGCTTGGAATGGGTGTCCAATTGATGGTTTTCCACCTAGTGACCTAGGGTTTCAAGAACCAATGATCACCAAGTAGTGAAACTTGATGGCCACCCTGGTAGGGTCAAGATCCTATGTCCCTGCAGACTCCATAACTGATGGAGCTTATTCTTTCATGTATGTTATATGCCTTGGCTACAGACACTTGGCAAACATATTAGGACACCTACACCTTATGTTCTCTCACCTACCTTCCATGCAAATGAACCTTTTGGAATCATTTCTCTTCCTTTCTGTCTAAAGCTTCGTCATCCTTGCTTAGATGGAGAAGAAGGTGGCCAAGGTAGAAGAAGGTGGTCGATCTCCTTGCATGTGATGTTAAGGTTCAGATCTACCCTCTCTTAGAGCTTATGGAGCTTTCTTTGCTTGTTCTTGACCTAAGCAAGTAAGTTATCCCTCTCTCCTTTATTTCAATTGATGTCCTATCTCTTTATTCCTTCTTCTTGGTCATGATCATGGTTTTCCATGGTGGAGCTTGCTCTAGATCTTGAAGAACACCTCTTTCTTACTTCCTTGACATAGGGTTTGCTCTCTTTCTTGGAGAAGGAGCTTGCTTGGCCGTGTGGAGTGCTTAAGCTAGGGTTTCTTCCTATTTTTCTCAAGCTACATTGCTATTTGGAGCTTCTTCTTCTTCTTGGAGGCAAGTTATATGACTTTCTCCGCACCTATTTCTCACTTATAACTTGCATGTGCAAGATCTTTCTCTAAAACTAAGTTCTAAGTAGAAAGAAGCATTTTTGCCTTGGGTTTGAGCTTAGGTGCTAGTTCTTGGATGGTTTATTTTCTTGGATGTTCTCTAAACCTATTTCACGACCTTCCTTTGGTATATGAATCCCTACACCTTGCTTTCAAGACAATCAATGGCTCTTGGTATCTCTCAAATGATAGGTTTCACTAAGGGTTTTTAGCTATTTTCTACCTGTGCATAACTCGGTGGTTTGCCTTCTTGCTAGAACCGATGGACTTGATTTTAGTGTTGTCTTTCTTGTGTTCCTCATACCAATAGATGATCCTAATTTAAGTTCTATTTTTATTCTTTTGGTGCCCAATAATTGATGGTCTTAGTGCTCTAGGGATGGCTTCAATTGATGGTTTCTTTTCCTTCACCAACTGATGGCTTTTCGTTATATTTTGCCTTGTTTCACCACCTATTGATGATAATCGACAGAAGTATTGGGTCTGACAACTGATAGAAGTATTGGGTTTGACAACCAACGACCCTTCTAGTCCATCAACCAATGGTTGTTCTGACTCCAACACTCAATGGTCCATTGACCTAAGATCATCAACTGATGGTAGTGCATGTTTAAAACTCGATGGTGTCAACCAATGGAGGTTCTGACTTCATGTTCTGATGGTGGTCCTGCACACAAAAACGGATGGTGGCATTGGACACCAAAACCGATGGTGATCCATTGTCCCACAACCGATGGTGGGTTACATACCCACAACGTATGGTGCTTCTTATGTCTTCAATAGATGGTTCTTTCTATGTTATCAAATGATGCCTTGACTAGGTTAAGTGGGTGACTCTTTCTAGGTCACAACTCAATGGTTACTCTTGATGGTTTGTTCAAGTGTTTGTTTGTGTACAATCAATGGTTCTACCTACTTAACATTTAATGGTTTAGGGGTAATGCTCATGGTATGTTGGTTTGATTTGATGGTGTAGTATCGATGATGATGTACCCTTGACCACGTAGTCTTACCTTTCCCCTCGCATGAATGTAAAGTTATAATCACCCTATATAATGAAATGATGTGTAACACTTATCGATTTTATCTTGTTACACCAAACTCTAACAAAAATAGGTGAAGATGGTGGGTCTTACTTAGTTTCCTTATGTGATTTGTATGATGATGGAATAATTCCTCAAGGTTGTTGTAACCCTGATATGTTGTCATATGAACATCATAAGCTTCTTAATTCCATGTTGTGCTTAATTTGTATATCACAAGTATGGTAATGGTCTATCGAACCTTGTTATAAGGTATGGAAAGATAATGATTTTCTTACATGTGATTATGATGTCGTGGTATTAATGAACCTTGAAAAAGAGATTAGTACCCCATGTAGTGATAATAGTGATGGTCTTATGAGTGGAAATCAACATTACCATGTAGTGATGTGACAAGTTTTATGTTAATACATTTTATATCCTCAGAAGTTGCGCTCTACCTATGTTTTGTATAATTATTTTATAGTTTTCTTGTAACTTGATTGATGTAATAAAAGACACTCACTCGCTTTAACCAATCAAGTTGAACCTTAATCATGTAGTTCCCTGAGTTGTAGAACCATTCAATGTCAGGACTTGCTGAATGGGGAAACAAGTATTCCTACAGGAAACTCGGTGTGCATACTATTGAGTATGTGGGGTGCAAGGAGAGTACAACCTTGACACCTAGATATCAAGATTTTGAAGAATGGTTGTGGTCATGCCTCGATGTTAGAACAGTTGATACTTGTATATATTTGATTGAGGACAACTAGGGTTGTGCCTCAGATGATAGGGTGGTATATACCCTAGTTTCTGGTTCCATGACCTTTATACCAAGGGTGGGCCAATGTTTAGTATCTTGACTGTATGTCACTACAAGCATCTTGATTGTTATGTCACTGCCTTACACTCATACTGAGCGAGGGTGGGAGATCTTAGGATGCCGATACTCCTAGATCTTATACGAAACTGAATAGAACTTCACAATGGCCAGTTGGAGTTTGATTGGTATACCTCACTCTCCCCAAGGTTTAATAAAAGATGTAATTTGGCCATGTATTGTATCTGTTTAGGGTTAAACATGAATCACATTAGTTGTTTACCATTGCCTTGTTTCTTATACTGATTGGTTGTTATATAATGTGGCAAGAGAAATCAACTATTATACATGTTCTTCATATTCATTCTTATCATGATGGTATGCCTATCTATTATAGATACTAAACCTTCTTAACATGTGCAATCAATTTAAATAATTCATTTATCTAAATCTACTCATCTTGTTTAATAGTATTATGTTTGTGGTAACAATGACTGTGGGTTGAGAGTTATATCTCTCACTGGGACATGGGTCTCACATCGTGGCTCACCACATCTTTTAGGTAGTCATCAGTGGCTTGGTCAGGATTGTGTTGATGAGAAAGAGTATCTTGGAGACCAGTAGCCTCATAAGGTTGGATAGTTGCTAGTTGTTGTCATAGTAGAGTCCTACTACCGTCCCTGTACTCTCAGGTCTTAGAAGGGATGTGTTTTGTAGATGATGTATATCGACATGTGTTTTGGCAGTATTTTGTGGTTTCTATATATGTGAACATGATATCTTTTGTATACAAGTTGTGGTTGAAGCCACTGAATAGATATGTAAATACCTGATATGGCATGTGCTTCTATGCAAAGTTTATGGGCCTTTATGTAAATGTTTTCGCTCTTGCAAGTAATGTTAAAATCAGTTTTAATTTACCCTATTTTCTGGTAATCTGGATGTTTAGTAATTGATCGCTTGTATTGTTTTGAGTAATCTCATTGGGTGTGGAGTTGGGTGTCACTGATAACATCTAATATATCAACTAGGACCTCTAGTTAGACGTGTAAGGATCCAAACACTCTAGTATAGTTTTGATTGATTGTATAATTTTTTTGTAACCAATCCAACTTAGTATATTGATCAATCAGAATATTTCCAATCATGTCGATGATTAAACTGCACTTTTCTTGACATCCTATTTGTTTGACCATATAGTTTACACATTATGTTGGTTATGAAGTATGTAGTCACATTATGATTGTATAAGAAATAAGTGGTGTTAACCATGTGCACAAGTCTTAAATTTATAACACAAACATTACTACACAAGTATATGGGTGCATGTAGTATAATCAAGATCGTCCAAGGAGAATGGTATTGTTAAACACAAGAGTAGTAAATTTCAACAATCTAGATCAGTTTCAAAAGGTGATTTGGTTTCTTACAAGTAGACTAAGTGATTTATTTAGAAAGCAATTAGAATAGGGATCATTGGATTCAATATTACACTTATATGAGAAGATCTTGAGAATAGGATTTCAAATTCATATCATAACATGAAGAAAAAAAAAATTAACATACTAGCAACGACACCTAGGGATATTTTACACCCACCTCTAAGTAGTATAGAATAACCCTAACTTTGTATACCACTCTCGTGGATACAATTAGATTTGGACTACAAACCTTTCTCCCCAACATTTCCCAACCACTCTCTGGTCAAGGTAGTGCAGCTAAGGTACATCTCCTTACTCCTGTGTATATCTTCCTAGATCATATAAAGAGAAAAAACATACATAGTAGGTGGCCAACTAAGCATGTAAGAAGAAATCAACACTGGTGAACCTTAGAATAGTAAAATCTAGCATCATATATGAAATTCATGTTCAACAAAATTATAGCATTGGAATCCCTCATGCCCAAGAACAAGAGGTATACTATCCATGGGGCTAAGAAATACATATATAAGTAATATAAAATGGCACAAGAAATAGTGAAAGGGAGAAATAATGAAAATATCCAAAGGAGAAGTAGAAAAAAGAAGAACTCTGCCTAGAAGTCACAATTTCATCCTTGTTGCTGCATTTCTCCAAAAACCTTCTTCAAAGTGGCTAAAAAGGATAAGGGTGATCTTCGTTGTAATTTTGAAGAAGAAATGGGGAAGAATATGGTTCTCTCTTGAGTAACTGCTCTGTATTCTCCAAAATTTCCTCCAACTCCTCAGGGATCTACTATGGTTGTGTTTTGCATTAAATGATCTATGATATCTATCCCAAGTTGGTTCCATTCATATCTAAAAAGTGTGGGATGATTTTGATCTGATTTGAACTAAAATTGTAGGTAACACGATGTTTTGGTAAGTCAAAATGACATGTTACTTGCAGTGTCTAAAGTGAAACTGCATTGATCAAAGATGACACGGCATGTTGGTTGGCCAACACTATGTGTTGCTGCAAGTCAGGGAACTCTACAAAATCTGGAATAGGAGACGTCATGTTGTTGGCATTCATTGACTTTTGAATTCTCTGTATCTGAGGTGACATGGTGAGTTGGTTGGCCAACATAATGTTGACCTAAGGGTTCTACATTGCCCATATTTTGATAATGACTTAACCATTCCATTCCTATGTATCTAATATGTTTGTTCAAGATTGATTTCAGGCTTTTGGTACATGAAAAGGATCAAATTACACAAGCCGTAGCATGTCCAAGTTCAAGTCAAATGCAATGCAAATGTGTTATTTGGGAAATCATTCCAAACAACCTTAGAATTTTTTTGTAATCACTTATATTGACGATATGACTTATAACTAAGATGAGAAAAATATAAGGGACACTTAATACCAAGGTTTAATCACCCAAAAGTCAACTTAAAAAATTGATCACAGGTTGTTCATCGGTTGAGTTAGAAACTCGATCAATCCTATGATAGATTTTCTGAAGATGACCCATCGTCGAGTTGTACACTCACAGAACTCGACCGATCGACTCTCTAAGAAAACTCAATTTTAGTTCATCAGTCGAGTTCCCCAGAACAAACTCGACCGATAGTTTGAAAATTGGCTTTGTCTTTTAGTTGATCGGTCAAGTTACCTTTATTGAAACTCGACCAAATGTACTGTATGGAAAATGCAGAAAAAGTGATTATAACCGTTGGTGAGTTGTTTTTGGTGAAAATAGATCCTTTTCTTTGAGGAAAATAGTTAAATTTCAACCCTAAGTGATCCCCAACTCAAGGGAACACCCCCATCTATAAATAGGACCCCTTGGAGTTCATTCCAATTTTGCACATTCAAGCTACTCTAAGTCCTTGCTATAGTTGAGTGTTCCACAACTCCTTGAGCCCCTTTCTCTCTCTAGTTTACACTTAATTTCATGATTATGAGTGAGTTAGGCCTTTTGTAAGAGAGCTCCACCCTTGTGCATGTAAAGCTCTCATCTTCTCCTACTTCCGTATCCCCTTCCTACATGAAGAAAAGGTGAAGTAAGCTTCCTCGAGTGTAGAAGGAGTTGTAGCTGGTCCTCTTTAAGGTTGATGAAGAGGTGGTGATCTTCTCCATATGAAGGAGAAGGCAAAGGCTGAAGATACAGGAGGAGTGGAAAAGTCCTTAAAGGAAAAAGACTTGTGCTTGAGTGGGTAAGACCTTTTTAAAGGCTGAAGACTCTTGCAAAGTAGGTAAGTCCTAGGTAAGGTGGATACTCCTTGTGCGTTGGATGGGTAAGTCCTTTAGTGGTCTTGTGTTTCAACTCATATTGGTGATAATATAGAGAAAAGCACTTGCAAAGTCCTATAGGTTGACCTCTCTAGGTAGTGGACTGACTCACTTCTAGTTTGAAGTGTGGAACCACTCTATATCTCTTTGTCAGGTGCTTGCTATCAATATCTCTCGTCCTTGCTATGCTTGTTAGATAGGACTTCAAATTGCACTTAAGATATCGCTTTAAACTTGATATAATTTGAAGGTCTAATCTATTTTGTGAGAAATTTTGTAGCTCTATTCATCCCCCCTAGATCCCTTAGATCCAACACATAATGTGTGTTGCTTGCTGAATATGGAGATCTTCCTGCTATTGACATGTCATGTTGATTGATCAACATGGTGTGTTTCTCTTAGAATTTTTTAGAATTTTCTTCAAACATTTGGGAATTCTTAGGAAATGTGATGAAGGTTGAATCATGGTCAAATACTCCCCATTTTGGTGTCCAATAATAGTACCTATAATTCAAATGATAGAACGAGTAAAGAACTAGAAAGGTGAAGAATCCAACATGATTAAAAGTGGTTTTTGGGTGAAATAGATTTGCAAATGTAACCAAAAGTGTTACAAAGGATGATACAAAATATGCACATCAAATCCTCCTAAGATTAAACATTTCTTATTCTCAAACAAAAATAATATGGATACATAGTTTAAGAACTATCATAGCACTTACATCAATTTTATGAAATAGAAGAATTCAATCATAACATGTCAATCATTATCAAGATATTACAAATCAATATGAATTCATTTCAAACACTCAAGATTGAAAGTTAAGTTCATCAAAGTGGTCAGATCACATTCCAAAATACAATAAGATAGAAATGAATAGAGGTATGCTAATAAATCCAAAAATGCAGTGAAGATGCAGTCAAATCGCCTGATTGTAAACACGAATCAAAAACTAATTCTGGCTATCCATAAATAATTTTGCAATGAAATTTTTTTAAATTCACAACTTGGGGTATGACATTCAGCTGCAAATGTAGGCTTACACACATGGAATGTCATTTGAGGTTTATTGACCCACTTTCTGATGTAATTCCAGACCTTGATTGGGTTTGAGGATTACATGGGAGAATTAGCCATTTTTTGTAAAGATCTATTCTTTTTATTTTGAGAAAACAAATATCCCTTTCCTAACATGATTTGGGTCCCACCTTGGATCCTCACAGTTTTAGGCTAATCAAATTTTCAAACATCAGAAGAGTCATGCAGAAAGGTGATTCAAACTTGAAACTTTTTTATTTATAAACATATTCATCAAAAAGGGTGGAAGATAAGGCACTAAAAATTGGAAAATCATCAAATTTTCTACATAAGAATGTAATGTTATTTGTTCCAAGGTGGTTGATCCATTACATGTATAGATTTATGAGTGAGAGAAATGAATAATAGGCTAGTGGAAATATATCAAGACAACATAGATGATTGGCCAAGTGTTTTCACAAAATTAATGAATGTGCATGATAGAGTTCTTCATCTATTATCTCAATGAACACAATGGTTTATCCAAAGGAGAATCAACTTTTACCCACACAAGAACAAATAATCAAAGTCAGGCTTAGACTATCACTGATCTAGGAAAGGAAAAATACATATGAGAAAGAACTGAAAAATGAAAGCAAAATTACAATTATGGGCTGGTTGCACTCCCCCTAAGCTTAAAATTTGTAGTCTCCTCACTACATTTAACAAACCCAAGAGGATTGCATCCAGATACCTACCATGGTGAATGATCAAAAGGGAGATCTAGTGCCCTGATTGGCAGTCAAAAGGTGATGCGCCAAGGTGTCATCATTGACAATATCTAGGAAGGAAGAATCCTGAGGTGGTGGTGGCTGCTGTGATGACACGGTGTAGTGACTCTGATCGATGTGCCACATGTCCACCCTCTCCATCATGGCATGCATGTCTGTATACAACTGACTAAGTTGGTCAAGATGAGTTTCATGTTGGTCAAATCACTATTGGAGATACCAATAGAGGTGACGTACATAGGGCATGGACTAGTTGTACTCATCCTGTGTACCGATGGAAGGAGGAGGAGGTGGTTTTGTACATGCCTTAGCTACAACATGAGGATCAGGCCTATCTCCATGAGTGTTATGAGAAATGTCATCATTCTCAAAAGAGAATTTCCAATTGTCACCATTGGTTAAAGTATGTGCTTCCTGATCTGGTACCTCAATCTATCCTTCAAAATTATGGAAGTATTTCTTGAATTTTGTCATTAAAAGTATCTCTGGAAATTAAGCTTGAAGAAATGAGAAATTGAATATCAACCTTGTTCTTCTCAGTATGTTCCTCAATGCCTGATAAGTCCACATTCAACTTTCTTGCAACATGGGTGATTAGTCCTCCAATAATGATGTCACTAGTAAATTCTCTTTGAATTTTGAAATAGTATTATAGGACATAATAGCCAACATTAACCTTATATTTGTGCAACATAGCCCATAAAAAGAATAAATAATGTTTCTCAACCACCCATTGTGCTTCCTTCCTAGCAAAAATACAAGTACTAAGAACTCTATGAATATAGCTGAGGATTGGATTTTATATGTGGGATTCCCTGTTAGAGGTTGTCGAGTGATATGTTTCTTCAGTTATCTTACCCCAGAATTCATAAATATCAAAAGTTTCAGGCATCATAATGATACCACCATAAGTACATACATATAGTTCACATAACTACTTAATGTGACTTTGTAAGGTTTATCAAGAAGTCTAAAATGGATAATATTGAAGGCTTTAGCCAGCTTTTTTGGATCCTCCTCTGGTCTCAAGGTTGTCAACATTAGTAGGTTAAGCGTAGATATATGAACCTAATTCTACAATAGATGTTCAAAACTCCCATCTCTTCAAGCAATGTTTGTGCTTCATCTAGAAAGCTTAGTGCATCCATAGTTTCAACACAAGAAAAATGAGTGGGCAAAACCCTACATGTAATCAATATATGATAAATTGCTTCTTCTTTCTCCATGACAATGAAATGGGTTGAAGGAACGTAGGCATTAGGAGTGGCAGAAGAGTTTTTGCTCTGTTTTCACTTTGAAACATGCTTCTTTGGTGACATGTATGATGATTGTAGAAGTAGCATGGAGCAGCAATTATTAGAAAATGGGATAGCAGTTTCCTGAACACGGTGTGGGCTCTGCCAAGCATGACATGGAGGATGTGCATGCAATAGCCTAGGGTAGAAGAGTAGTTAGAAATACAACGTTGACTTTTCCTAAACAAGTCGTGAGTGAGTACAATGAAGTGGGGCATGTGTGTTGGAGGTTAGCTTAAATCGCGATGAGGCTATAGCAGATAATGGCAACTCTTAATGGTGGTGGATGTGCTTCTTAATGAAGTTGTTGTCGAGCTAAGAGAACAATGGCTTCTAGTGGTAGTCCTCTGATGGAGAAATGAAGATGGCAATGGATGGTTGGCGTTGACTCATGCAATAGAGATGGAGCTACTAGAATCAATAGAGATTGGCTATTGTGTTGTCGCAAGTTGTTTGTAGAGTCCAATTTTGGGAAAAAGTAGCTTGTTCGAAGGAGAATATGGTGTAGGGTTAGGGATTGGAAATGAATGTCTCAAAATACGGTTGGCAAACCCTATCTGAGTGTCGCATACACATCATGTCCACAAAAGAGAATGTTGTATTGATGAGTTATAGAGTCTACTAAGTGTTTTTTATTTTTTTCCCAATTCGTGGGTAACATAACGTGTTGAGATAATAACACACGATATTGCTCCTCCATGTGAAAACATGTACTCAAAATTTTAATGTCACACTCCATGTGAGAAATATAACATGACATGACTTTCTCCAAGTAAAATAAATAATTCAAAATCTTCCCAACATGTTGTGTTTCTTGGTCACAATAACATCTAGGAATTATGGATAGGCTCCACACACCGTGTAAAATATGGAACATGACATGCATTCTATAGGTGAAATATAGGGATTCTCCCTTGAGTTTGACACACTATTTCTTCATTAGACATGTCGTGTAGCTATTTTATAGAGACTCTTTAATGTCCAACTTTGATATCACATGGCATGTCAAGATAAGCACACATCATGTTGTTTGTACTTCAACTTGATGGAGCCTTATCCTGATATGCACACAAAATTTTGGTTGACCAACATGGCACGTTTCAAACATTCTAATGCAAAAAGTTGCATTTCACTTGCTTTTCAGCTGAACCTGCAATGACATTCAAATATGAACCTTAGGGGCCTAAAATTATTACATTCACCGTCTTGGAAAACAAAATTTCTATGAAAGAAATAACAAGAATTAAATGAATTCTAAAGGTGGGGTCAACTCCAACAAAGGTCCTCCATCTAGATCCAGAGTGGGAATCTTCATTTTCTTTAGTCTGCACCAGAGAAGGAGCTAGAGGCTCCTAGTTTGTCCTTATCCTTCATATTCATTTTTGGCTAACTTGGTGGGGACCCTACAGGAAATTGTTGGTTGGTGAGGGCTTGTTGAGCAACTTGGTTTTCCAGCATTCTTGTATGTATGGTGATTCCATCCACCTTTGTAGAAATTTTTTGAATGGATTCCTTCATTAGTTGTCCTTGCTGGAAAAATTCTTGATTTTGCTTTGTTTGAGATAAAATAAAATTTTCTAAGAGTGGCTCAAGGTTGGTTCTTGAATATGATTGAAGATGGTTGAAATTTTGGTTTGCATTATTATTGAATCATGGAGGAAACTTTCTTGCATACGGTTTGTTACCCATGGATGGTTGTTGTTGGGCATGTGGCTATTGGGGATTTTGAATGTTGTTATTGTGATAAGAAAAATTGGGATGATCTCTCCAACTAGGGTTGTAGGTATTAGAGTATGGATTATACGACTATTTGATCCCATGATTTTCTATCATATTGCATTTTTCTATGTTTTCCTCTATTGGAATGAAAGAGGAATAGCTTGAAGAAGGCATTTTTCTAGGAACTTTAGTAACTTTACAAACTAGATTAATCGGATGAGAAAGGTTGAGTGCTTGACTTCTCAAACTTTTGAGACAATGCGTCCAACTTTCTTGTAATTAAATATATTGCATCAATAGAATGTATTCCAACTTGCTTCTTAGAAGTATGAAAACAAGAAGAAGGTTGATGGTTCCTTTTAGTACCCCATTGGAAATGGTTAATTCCCATGTCTGCAATAATGGCATAAGCTTCCCTATAGGATGTTTTCATCAAAGTTCCATTTGCAGTTGCATCTATGGACATCCTTGTGTTGTAGAAATTGTAAAAAGTTTGAAGAAGTCAATTGTCGAGACCATGGTGAGGGAAAGGACGTTGGAGGTCTTTGAACTTCTCCCATGTGTCATAAAGAGTTACTCCATCCCTTTGAGAAAAGTTAGTGAGTTGGCTTCTCAACTGAGTGATCTTGCTTGGTGGGAGGTACTTGGATAAGAAAACTTCTAGAATCACATCCCAACTATTTATAGAATTCCTTAGGAAATAATTGAGTCACGCATTGGCTCTATCCCTGAAAGTGAATGGGAAAAGAAGAAGATGAATCCCATCAGTAAAATACCATTAATTTTGAAGGTGCTTAAATACTGCTAAAATTTAGCAATATGTAAATTTCAATCTTCCGTGGGACTTCCTCCAAAGTGGTTTTGATGTATCATCTGCATGATTGTCAGGTTAATGGAGAATTTATTTTCCTTGATATGTGGGAATTTGATAGCCGCATTGATATTTATAGAAGATGGAATGGAAAGATCCTTTAGAGGACTATTAGCTTCCGTGATTGGTTCTTGATGTTTGGATGAATAAAGATTGTTGTGATTCCTCCAAATCTAAATGGGTTCACTCCTTGCTCTCTGACGGTTGCTAAAGGTACGTTCAATTTTTGGGTCTAGAAATATTGATGGTTCAAGACCCCTCTTAAACTGTTGCTTACAACCTGCAAGTACACAAAGTGAGTGAGATACACAAACAAAAGTGGAATGTAATATAGATGGTAAAGATGATGATGAAATTATGGAGGAAATGACTAGTAAAGATGTGATCTAGTGTCACTTATAGTTCAATACTTCTTACTCTAATAGAAATACCTTGCTCCCTGAAGTGGCGCAAAAAACTTGTTATTCATGTGCACAAGTCTTAAATTTATAACTTGAGCACTATCTCGCAAGTATATGCTACATGTATTATGATCAAGATCATCCTAGAAGAAAGGTATTTTTAAATGCAAGAGTAGTGAATTTCAACAATCTAGACCAATTTACAAAAGATGGTTTGGTTTCTTACAATTAAATTATGAATTATAGAAAAATCGATTAGAACAAGGTTCACTTGATTGAAGATTACACTTATATGACAAGATCTTGAGAATCACATCCATTTCATAACATGATGAACTATGAAAATTAAGATTCTAACAACAATACCAAGGGAGGTCTGTATACTACAACCACCTCTCGGTAGTGTAGAATGGACTCAACTTGTGTATACCACTCTCCTGGATGCACTCAGATTCAGACTACAAAACCTTTCTCCCTAACACGTCCTAGCCACTCCCATGGTCAAGGTAGTTTATCTAAGGTACATCTCCTTACTCTTGTGCATATCTTCACATATCATACATAGAGCATAAATCATACGCAAAAAGTTTCTAGGCAAGCATGTAAGAAAAAAATCAACACTGATGAACCTTAAAAGAGTGAAATAAGTAGTATTATATATGAAATTTGTGTTAAAAAATTATGACATGTCAGTTAATCCCCCATGCCCAAGAATAAGATTTCTACTCATCCATGGGTAAGAAATGTAGATACAAATAGTAGAAAATGGCGCTAGACATAGTGAGAAGGAGAAAAAATGAAAATGTCCAAAGGAGTATTACAGCAAAGTACAACTCCGGTGAGGATTCATAGTTTCATTCTTGCTACTACACTTTCTCCAACAACCTTCTCTCACGAGCAGCTGAAAAGGAGAATAAAGATCTCCACTAGGGAAGAAGATGGTTCTCTCTCGAGTAACTGCTCTGTCTTCTTAAAAATTTCTCCAACTCTTCTGGACTCTGCTCTAGTTGTGTTTTGCATCAAAGGATCCGCAACATCCATCCCAATTTTGTTGCATTTGTATTTAAAAAGTGTGGGATGATTTTCTTTTAATATGAACCAAAACTATAGGTAACATGGCTTATCAGCATAGCCTATTTCTATAGGTCAAGGAACTCTAGAAAATCTAGAATGAAAGGACATGACTGTTGAGATAAAGACACATCGTGTTGCTAAGATCCAATGAATTCTGAATTCTCTGTATCTAAGCTGACATGGCCAACAAAATGTGTGGATTGTTTGCTAAAAATGAAGATATTCCTATTATGGACATATCATGTTGGTTTATCAACATGGTGTGTTGTTGTCATATTTTTTTAGGAATTCACTTTAAACTTTGGGGAATTCTTGGAAAATGTGATGAGGTTGAATCATGGTCAAATAGTCCCCATTTTGATGTCCAATCATAGTACTTATAATTCAAACCATGGAACACGTAAATAATAGAAAAGGTGAATAATCTAGCATGATAAAGAGTGGTTTTTGGGTGACATTGATTTTCAAACATAACCAAAATTGGACCAAAAGGTGATACGGATTTTCAAACATAACCAAAACTGGTCCAAAAGGTGATACAAAATATGCACACCAAGTGATATCTGTAAATACTTCATTGCCACTAGGTATCCAACAACACGTCATTTTCACCCAAGTAATTAGATAAAATTGATAATAACTCTCATGTTTATATGACAGTGATATCATAACAATATAATACCTTTGTATTTAGTAACCAAATTGAATCTAAGGTATGGAAATTGCATATTCTTAGTATTTAAATTACATTCTTTATCTAGAGTAGACTTTGAGATGCATGTGATCTCAATATCCAATATTGGCTCACAGTAAAATGGCTATGCATTTTGTAGTCTCACTCATATGGCCATGATATCACTAGAAGGAGGGACTAATTCCATCTAGATCACACACAATGATCCAAATGTGTCGCAATGCACACAATCTATACTTTTATGGTACCCCTTATTCAAGTTGACCTTGAATATTGGTAAAGTACATTGACAACATGTGATCATGTAGTGATTTTAGGTATAATATCCACCATTGTCACTTTTCTAGATGGTTTTGACGACCATTCAATGGAATCCATGTATCATTATAAAGGTGGGATTGTCTAATATATTGTTTTCTAACAAGTATTTTGACTTGATATCCAACATCATGACTAATGACATGTGGTCATCATCCACCACAAATAGTAGTCTTTATGTATTGTTGTTATCCTAGTTACTACAGTGATATCTCAGTGGATACTAAACCAGATTGAATACTCCTAGCATTCACATGATCTCATATTCTGACCTCAACCTCTAATCATCTACCAAGGAGTCAAATACTCTTAGGACATAATGTTTAACCATAATATCATGTGGGAACAAACTTAATAAACATAACATATTTTATAATAATATATTCAATTACATCTGATCTATTATAATCATCATATGACTAGATCTCATAGCATATAAACCAATAAATATTACCATATTTGTCTCAAATTTCCTAATATGCTAGAATATCAAAGCTAAGAACAATCATCCAGGTGGACTTCTACAACCCATTGGGATTCTCAAATGGAAGTGGGAATGAATCATGATGGATTTCATGGTGCATTTTTGTAGAACCAGAAAGGATCCGAATTAATAAGGGTTGTACTTAAGTGATTTACCAATTCGCTCCATTTTTCATGAATGAAAATACAACTGAGGTTTATAATTAAATGAGAAATACATTGAATATGTAGTTTGTATTTATGGAATTTTGGCATTGATCATATTTGATCTAGATCCTAATTTTAACTCTAATCTTTGGAACAAGTTGAATAAGAATTAGGGAATAGGCTAAAGTTTTGTATTACTTGTCACCAACTGACCAAAATGCAGTCTTACTAAATTATCCAAACCTATTCATTGATCGAAAAGTATCATGGGATAATTACTTGCCACTTGATCAATCTTATACTATAATAGTTACCAATAAAGTATTGGAATATCCACATATCATTCTTTCCTCTACTAGGTGATGTGGGTGGAAGGTCATTGCTAGAATCTAAGGGGTGACTACCATGCATGAATGAGGTATTGTTGATTTATAAGAGGTTGGGAAAAGGTCATATATAGATAGAAATGTTATGTTGATGCTTCAAGCATGTATCTTAATTTTATTCCTAAAGATCATGTCTTCTTTAAGATCTATGTCTTCAAATTATTATAAAGAAAATAGGCAAGTTAATCTCGAGATTTATCAGACTATTTGAGATTCTAAATTTGACTGGTGAATCATCGTCATCATCATTTAATCCTCAGTCCCAACAATGTTGGGATTGACTACATGGATCCTTCATTTCCATTCAGCTCTATCTTGGGTCATATTCTAGTCAAGATGTAGAGATTCAAAATCTCTCTTTATAAGCTCTTCCTACATTAATTTAGGCCTTCCTCTTATTCTATTAAATGTGCTTGAATCAATAGCATTGTTTCATATAGGCGCATTAGTCAATTTGGGTTTCACATGTGCATACCATCTGAGTCGGCTCTCGCACAACTTGTCCTCAATGCTCTCCACCCCCACTTTGTTCCTGATATAGTCATTTCTCAAATGATATTTTCTTGTCATCCCACACATCCATCTTAGCATATGCATTTCATCCACGTTCATCTTGTTGAGACCTTATTTCTTCACCGCCCAACATTCACTCCCATGGAGCATGGTTGGTTGTATAACTATTCTATAAAACTTACTTTTTAATATGAGAGGGATCTTTCGATCACATAATACTCTAGTTGCACTTTGCTATTCAACCATACTTCAGTGATCCTATGACAAATGTCATTTTGGACATCCCCATCTATTTTAATAATATAACCCAAGTAACAAAATTTATCACATTTTGGTATATCTACTCCATCCAACTTGGTTGCACCATTCACATTGCAATATTGGCTAAAACTCCAATGCATATACTAATCATCCATCCATTTGGAGTCCATTTGATTCCAATTCCTTTCACCAAAGTTCAACTTTATCATTCAATCCATCTTTAGTTTTATCAATCAATACAATATCATTAGAAAATAACATACACCAAGGAATATCATCCTGAACATTCTTTGTCCATTCATCCATAAGAAGAATGAACAAATAGGTCTGAGTGTGGATCCTTGTTGTACCCCGACTATGATAGAATTGTTGGTGTCTCTCTTCCAGGAGTCTTCACACTTGTAGTAGAGCTATTATACATGTCTTTAATCAAGTCAATGTATTGGATTGGAACATCCTTTTTCTTCAAAACCATCCACAATACTTCCATGGGTGCTCGATTATAAGCCTTTTCCAAATCAATAAAAACCATATGAAAATCTCTTTTTCTTTCTCTGTACTTCTCCATAAGCCTCCTTATTAGAAAAAATAGCATCAGTTGTTGATCTTCCAGGCATGAAACCAAATTGGCTGTTTGATATATGTGTTATAGATCTTATCCTCTGCTCAATGATCCACTCCCAAAAATTCATTTTGTAACTCATCAACTTGATACCTCGGTAGTTTGTGCAGCTTTGAAAATCACCTTTGTTCTTGTCACTAGGGACTATAGTACTATTTCTCTACTCATCTGACATCTTCTTGGTCATGATCTATTTAAAGAAATTTATAAACTACATAACTCCTTCATCCCCCTACTCTTCCATACATCAATGGGAATATCATCTAGTCTGCATGACTTTATCAATTTCATCTTTTTCAAAGCATTCTTGACCTTAGATAGTGAAACTTATCATGTAATTGATATTTATCATTCTATCACTGTTAGACCCCTGACCTTGCTTTCTAATTTATCATACTTGCTTAACATAATTAGATGATTAAAACCTTAATCAAACCATGTGATGTTCTTTAATATCATGTGACAGACCTATGCTTTTATTTTAGTTCAATTTGGATGTTGTTTGAGCTAGTTTTACATATAAGTGCTTATTTTTGACCTAAGTACAATTTACCCACTTCTAGGATTTTTCTTGTAGTCTGTCACATGCTTGTTGTGCCTCACATGATTTGACATCATGTTGTAGAGAGAGGTGCTTTAGAAAACCTTGTTGTATCTTGCTTTGAGTGATGACATGTTGTGTGTTGAGATCTAGGGTTTGCTTGGATGCCATATGTAGATGGTTGACCTTGCTATGTGTTTGACCGATGAGCTTATATTTCATCAATTGCCAAGCTTTCCTTTGGCCAAGTTCTCTTCGATCCATGATGTTTTGGAATGTGCCCCTACTTTTGGTGATCGATGAGGCATTTGACCCCTCTAGTTCTCCAAGAATCTAGAGTTGCAATCGTTCAACTTTGATCACCTTGGTCGTTGAAGATCTTCAATGGTCACCAAGCATGCTGGTCTTTGGTGGTGGATTGTTTTCCTGGGCCATGTGGCCATTTTACTTTCTTGATTTTAACACCCTTTGATAAATGCCTAGGTGTGGTGCTTTCATGGACGAGCTTTGATGGACACATGGCATGTGTTAGCTTGACACCTAACCTTCCCTCTCTCTTTCTACAACCCTTAGATATATATGTTGGATTTTGTAGAGGCGAAAGGTGCATCAGAAACAATAAAAATTTCTCCACATACCCTACAAAAAGATCTTATTGAAAAAAATGTATTCAGAAAGAGGGTGTAGGTATATCCCTCATCCTGGAGCAAGTTCAAAAACGTCCCTTCGCCCAGTGATGTGTGTCGCTCCTCACGTGAATAGACAGTCATCGTCTGTCCTCTAAACATAGGAAACTTAGTGTTTGTGTCTCTACTTCATCCACACAAATAGACTGGAAATCCACATCGCTCTTTATAAGCCATAGGGAAGGTGTAGCCTTCTGCTTGATGTTGTGCTAGCATCAGTTGCTCTCCTTCTCTCTCACTTGGGGGCGATGATAGCTAGGGTTTACATACAAAAGTGTGAGCATTATTGTTTTTTAGCGTGTTACTAAATCCAACCATCATGCCCCTATAAATAGCAAAGGAAAGGAAGCAGGGTTTCCCAGAACCCTCAGGTAAACAAAAGGGTTGCAACTGTGTTTAAAATGAGCCGCTCATTGACTGATAAAATAATATTCTGGAATCAATTATTAATCATATTAATTGATTAACTAATTCTTGTCACACGGCTCTAGTCAGTCCGCTCATGAATAGCCAGCTGAATTAATAATTAATTAGCTTAAACACTTTAACCAATTAACTCATATTATATTCTAATATTATTCCAATAGAATACTAAAACATTTTAGTAATCAATTTCATTCAGAACATTTCCAATCACATCCACAATTATACTCCTATTCTAACACATCCTATGTGTGTGACTTGGTAGGATCCAAAATACTTTGGCATGATATTCATAATCATATTATGATTTCACAAGCAATGATCGGTATCTAGCAAGACTTCATTGCTACCCAAGTAATTGGAGAAGTTGGAAAACAACTTAACCTATCTTTTGCGATTGGTGTTACAATAATTGTACATTTCCTTTGTCTCTGGTATCTGGATTGAACTCGAGGCATGGAATCTTCATCCTCTTCAACATTAAATCCATGTTCCTTGAACTAGAGTAGATTTTCTGAGATATGTGTAAGCTCAATATCACATATTGACTCACATCAGCATGTCCATGCAATTCTTAGTCTCACTTATTAAGTGGCCAGGATATCATACTTATGTAAGAGGGACAAATACCATATACATCACTCACAGTCATCCCCATGTGTCACAGTTCACCCGAGCACCACCTTTATGGTAACCCTTATTCAGGATCACAATGGATGATGTCCAAGTACACCGAATGACATGTAATAAATGTAGATATTTAAAGTCTAAGAACCACAATCACCACCATCACTATGAGAGACGAATCTGACTACCAATCATGGTTCCATGTGCCACTCTCAATGTGGGTCTGTCTGATACACTATTCTCTAGCAAGTATTTATGTTCTTGGTATGATATCGCATATCATGACTAATGAGATTCCTTCATCAACCAACACACATTCTTGTCTTAAGTGTTATTTTTGTCATTATTTTCAAAAAAAAGCATCCAACTAGGGACATAAAAAGAATGCATATGTTCTTGATATCTATATGATCACATCATTCAGGTCCTCAACCCAAATACATACACCATCAAGTAATATCATTCTTTAGACATTTATTATGTTGTATCATTATCTCATAACTAAATAAACAATATAAATTGGAAGATTGCCTTTATTATTAATCAAATTGTTTACAAGATATGATATTACAATCATAATATGATTTGCTCTTTGGGAATACATATCAATAGACTCCCACTTGTACTTAGATCCAACCCCCCATGAATTTAATCCCAAGTGATCAAACATGACCTTCATGCTTCTTCTGTGAAAGTGCTTTTGTCAAGAGGTCAGCCACATTGCTCTCAGTTGGTACTCTGCTAATCTTCACATCTCCTTGTTGTATAATTTCTCATATGACATGGAATCACCTTTTTATATGCTTGGAACGTTGATGCAATCGAAGTTCCTTAGCTTGTGCAATAGCCCCATTGTTTTCACAATATAGCTCAATTGCATAGATGATGCTCAGAACCACCCCAAGTTCAGAGATGAACTTCTCAATCCAAACATCCTCCTTTGTTGCATTGGATTCAAGATTATACTCAACCTCCATTGTAGAATCTACAACTATGTCTTACTTGGAACTCTTCCAGCTCACAGCTCCACTGTTGAGGCAAAACAAAAATCTTGATTGCGATCGATAATCATCTTTGTCAGTTTGGAAGCTTGCATCGATGTAACTCTTTACCACCAACTCTTCCTCTCCACCATAGACAAGGAACTAATCCTTAGTTCTTCTCAAGTAATTAAGGATTTTCTTCACGATAGTATAGTAACTTTCACCAGGATCTGACTGATATATGTTCGTCATGCTCAAAGCATATGAGACATCTAGGTACATAACATTGTGTACATGATAGATCCAATT
Organism: Alisma plantago-aquatica; assembly: GCA_963693085.1. Taxonomy (NCBI): domain Eukaryota; kingdom Viridiplantae; phylum Streptophyta; class Magnoliopsida; order Alismatales; family Alismataceae; genus Alisma; species Alisma plantago-aquatica. The sequence goes on along the minus strand of OY856411.1, from coordinate 412,448,498 downwards.
GTAGAAGCAGATGGAATCTTATTCATGCACTCCCTTTCTTCACAACAACTGGGACATTGAGTTATAGAGATGGTAACACCATGAGACATGGACAGGTTGCCTCTCTTTGAGTTCTCCATGTTGAACCTCTTCAACACTTTATCAATGTATGTGCTCTGACTTAGTCCAAGAATCCGTTTAGATCTATCTCTATAGATCTTGATTCCCAGAATGTAGAATTCTTTGCCTAAGTCTTTCATAGAGAATGTATTTCCTATCCAGGTATTTACCATATGTAAAGTAGGTATGTCATTCCCCATCAATAGTATGTCATCCACATACAATATGAGGAATACAATCATTCTCCCACTAATCTTCTTGTAAACACACAGTTCGTCTTCATTTTGACCAAGCCAAACTCTTTTACTATTTCGTCAAATCAAAGATTCTAGCTCCGAGATGCTTGTGCTTACAAACTTTATTTGCATTCTTTGGATTTATGAAACCCTCAAGTTGTGTCGTATACACATCCTCAAGAAGATTCCCATTGAGGAATGTGATTTTGACAATCATCTGCCAAATCTCATAGTCATGATAAGTTGCAATGGCAAGCATGATCCTGATGGACTTAAATGGAAATAGGAGAAAATGTTTCATCATAGTCAACACCTTGAACTTGTTTGAAACCCTTTGCAACCAATCGACCTTTGTAAGTCTGTACATTACCATCCATGTCGGTCTACTTCTTGAAGAACCATTTGCACCCTATGGGTTTTACCCCTTTAGGTGGATCCACCAAGGTCCATACTGAAAACTACTAGAGGGGGGGTGAATAGAGTTTTATAAATAATTTAATAATTATTGAACTCAAACAACCACAATGAAAATATTGGACAAGGAGACACAATATTTAGAGTGGTTCCAACTATAGCAAATACTATAGCCGTCAATCCACTACCCGGTTGCTTACCCAACCGGGATTTGAAAAGAAATTTATTTTATTACCTCTCAAGGAATTTACATAAAATACAATCTCTTTTCCTAAACCCTTCAAGCAGCCTTCACCTAGAAGTAATCGCCAACCTTGAAGCAGCCTTCCCTTGAAGTAGATGCACCAACTCCCGTTGCACCAGCCTTCTGAAGTAGCTTCCCTTGCGATAGCCTTCTTGAAGTAGCTTGAAGTCCCCTTCTCCACCTGAGAAGTCAACCCTCTCCAATCCGCAGCCTCCAACCCTAGGAGTAGCAAGGAGAGTACAAAAGATAAAAAGGAACAAGAAAGAAAAAGGAAATTACAACTTATCCTTTAAGCCTGAGGCTTGATATGCCTAGATCAAGCGTAAGATCTCCTAGCCAAGTGTGTGAACTTGTGATTGCTGTGGATAGGAGAATCTAGCCTATAGGACACGAGATTGAGCTAAGGAGAATGTAGGCCAATGATCACAGTGCTCAAATTGCTTGCAAAAGATTGCTCAAGTATGCTTAAGTGTATTCTCAAGTGTGACAAGTGAATTCTAGTGTCCTATGGCTTGTCCTATTTATAGGAATGGCCTAAGTATGCTTAAGGACGTTCTAGACAACTTCTAGGGGTTTCTAAGTGCTTAACTAGCCGTTAGGTACAAAGTTGTTGCTTTAACAACGGCTAATTAATTTATTCTGCAGTTGCTGTCAGAGACCATCTCGGTCGACAAATGGTCGACCGAGACACCTACTCGGTCGAACTTTTGTCGACCGACAGGCTCTCTGGAACAAGTGATTTGCAACGTCTTTCTTCAACTACCAACTAACTTGTTTGTTGTGTCTAACGGCTACTTTGGATCTTTCTCGGTCGAGAAGATTGTCGACCGAGAGTGTCTCGGTCGAGGAGTTTGTCGACCGAGAATGATCCTGTTTCAAGTTTTCAATTTAGGCACTAATTATATGTGTGAGTGTGCAAAGGTGATCCTAATTAAATGGGATGACATGTCTAACTATGGTGTTTGGCTAGGGAAAATCTAACGCTTGATTTACATGCAATTCTAAGTACTTGTACATTATATATTTGTACAAGTTTTTACAACAATGATTATATTGCATGAAAATATAAACAATTTAGCTTGTGGATTTTCCCTAGTTGCTTTGCCATCCATCTTAGTCCTGCACACTCAAGTAGCTCGTTAGATTAATAAGAATGAAATGTTTGTCATCATCGAAACAAAGGGATTTATCATAATATCCAATTTATCCAACAATCTTCCCCTTTTTGAAGATGACAAACATTTCCTAAATATGAAATAAGGAAATATAAAGCATGTGAGTTTCATACCTGAAAATTACCTTTTGTAGCCATATAAAGCATGTTATGAAACTCATTTATATTTTTGATTTTTATATTCTTTCTCCCCCTTTGTCATTTCAAAAAGATATCCAAGTTGAATATTTTATTTTGCTTCTCCCCCTTAATATTATGCTCCCCCTTAAATAGATATCCTATTAGAAACATGGATTTTTGTCTAATTTATCCACAATTTGTTTCTCGATCATTTGCAAAGGATGTTTAAGCCTTGAAATGATATGAGATTCCCTTAAGCGTATGATGAATGTATATTTATTTCTCATTTATCAAAGGATGTTAAGCCCTTAAAGTAAATGAGAATCCTCTAATCTTAGAGTACATAAAAATGTCTCTATCCAAATGCAAGGGATGTTAAGCCCTGTTTTGGGTAGAGAGTTCCTTCAAGTACAAGATACCATTTTTAATAAATTCATGAGTTACTTTATAATCAATGAAAATTTCCAGCTACACATGGTGGTTACAATGTTTTTGTAAGCTTCTTCAATCAAATGGTCAAAATTGTTTTTATGATCTCCCCCTTAGATATCCCAAATAAAGACTTAAATGCTTTGCAATATGTTTGAAGAGTGTCCATATGCATAAAAGAATACTCTGTTTCACAAATGATGTTCAACATGCATTCTTGGTTTAACATTATTTGCAGCAGAATTATTTCAGACTTGACAACAGAGACCTGCTCGGTCGACGATTTCTCGACCGACAGTGTTCTCGGTCGACTAGTGACTCGACCGAGAATGTTTCTGGAGAACTGTTTGTCATAGATCATTATCAATTTAGCCACAAGGTTTTATTTATTTCTCCCTTTATTTTGTATGCTCTACAATAATAGTCTTTATAATCCATTTATTCACAAGATGTCTCACATGCGAAAAGATATCCATCCAAATCAACAAAAGGATAAACAATTTCATTAATAAGCATAGACACATCATACAGAAGTGATCCATAACAATCATTCAAAGCAAGTCATTTACAACTAATATTACTCCAACACTCACTGGAAAGATTTAAGAATTACATCAACGTCAGGATCTTTCCCAATAAATGGCTCAGTTCCATAGTATTGGACCAAGGTTTGCCAATCTAGAGCTTTTGTCTTGGTTAAAGAATATGCTTCCAAGAATGTAGGAACTCGGTCAAATCAGAAATGAGCAACAATATCTTGCAATTACATAGATGAAAATTGAGTATGCGTTAGATCCATGGATGGTGGAGGTGGAGTTTGATAGTAGTTGTATGAAGGATTGTATGGATTGAGCATGCCTGGATTTAAAGAATATGGATATTCATCGGTTTGGTTTGGGGAAAGGGTTTGCATTCTTTGGTTTAAATATGTCATGGCATGATGAGTGTAGTCTAATTGTCTACTAAGGTGATATTGGGAGCCAGCAATATAAGTAAGAGTATTTTGAATGGGGTCTTGTGGTAGGGTAGAAGGAGGAGGTGGTGGTATGTCCTGATGAGATGTTTCTCCTTCTACTCTAGCCCTTTTGTGACCAAAATCTATTCTCATTTTCTCTACGGTATTCTTACTTATCTTTTGTGGTCGACGCTCCCATGTATATCCCATATCCTCAATGTTTGTTTTAAGAAAATGTTGAGTAATTTGGCAAACGAAATCCGCATATGGTGGGTTGCCAGAAAACTCAATCATGTTTTTAAGAATTATACGGATGAAGTTTTTGGGAATGCGGCTTATGATGGCATAAATGAGGCACATACAGAATATTGGAACTTCAGATTTGTTGGCTCTAGGGTGAATATTTGTAGAAACAATGAGATTTACAATCCTACAGGCTGGTTTGAGATTTATAGCGTAGTAGGTTCCCCTATCTTCATGACAAGTAGTGTTGGATTGAAAAATAGCTCTTTTTATGGTACTAAGGCTAATGGTATGATCATCTTGGGAAAGTAGATTTAGTGGATTTCCGGTGGTGAGATCAAGGGAATCTTGGTATTCATCTATGTCAATTTCTAGCATGTCAAGAATATCCCCTTCGGTAAATTTAAGGCTATGCCCATTGACCATGGTGTAGAAGAAAGTGGTTTCATTTTCAGTATGGGATATGAGATTGGCATAAAATTCGTTGACTACCTTAGTGGAATGGAAAGGGAAAGAGGGATTGATGAAGTCCTTCAATTTTTGCACTTCAAAGAGATCTTCCAGATCGACTATGTTGATGAAGTCCATGACTTCGACTGGTCGTCGTGGAAGAGGGGCTTTGGAGGAAAGCCATAGATATCGATCACCAGCATCTCCATCGACGAAGGCGATGTCGTTGATGATCGTCAGTGGCGGAGTGGCTTCCCGAGCTTCCCGTCCTTTCCTGCCGGTGACCTTCTTCTTCCCACGGGCAGCTGATGATGAGGCCATTTGTGTTACTTGAGTGTGGAGAAGAAGCAAGGAAGGTTTGAGAATGAGGATGCTAAAGAGTTGCACAAAAATGCACTAGAGAGGGACAAAGGAAGCAAGAGTATGCAAGTGTGAGTAAGTGTCCTGTTTTTGCCCCTTTTTATAACATTCCAGCGACCAGGTCGGTCGACGATTCGTCGACGGAGCGTCCGTAACGGTCATGTTGCAGACGCGCCACTCGGCTCCCCAACGGTCAAAATAACGGTCATAAACGGTCATAACGGTCGGTTTACAACGGTCGTATCCAACGGCTATTTCTCGGTCGAACAATTGTCGACCGACATTGTCTCGGTCGAGCATTTGTCGACCGAAAGTTCGTCAGATATTAAGTCTGTTTAGATTCTGTCGGTCGAGAGAGGTGAGCTGACCGAGAGGGTCTCGGTCGAAGAATTCGTCGACCGACAGACTTACTGAGTAAGAATTTTAAAGCTGAATTTTTAATGCAAAAAGTAGATTATTTTTGTAGAGCATTTATATGGATATTCTAAGGGAGTAATATTGGGATAATTTAAGGCTTAAATGATAACAAATGATTTAATTTTCAAGAAAAATTTATATTAAGATTAGGTCCAAAGAGAGAATTTCCAAAATAAGCAATTTTTGTTGAAGCTTATTTTAGGTCGCCCTTGACTACGACCATAGCGCCCCTTAGTCAAGTTTTATTTTGACCAAGAGGCAAATTTTGCAGATATTTTTTAGATTTGAATATATTGAGTCTAATATCTGCATAAAATTTAAATATCAAGTTGAAGCATACTACTTAATTGGAGACACAACTAATTATTTCAAAGATACTGAGTTAGAGATTTTGTTGTAAGCAATAACATATAACTAATAAGTTATTTTGCTGGCTTGCAAACAATTTTCTATGCGCACCCAATGATGAAAGCATGGTATAAAGCATACAATGATAATTCCATTTTATAATGAATAGACCAGAAAATACTTTTATGAAAAGTCATATGAAAATAGGAATTTTCTTTTCATTTGACTTAGTCTTTAAATCATCTAGGGAACAAACTAATATTAATTTCATTTACATTTGTAATTATGTAGAGTTGAGATAGACATAGAAATATGCAACTAATGTCTTTGGTCATATCTCAACTTGATTTTGTTCATTTAGTTTGGAGGTTTTGGAACCCAAACTAACTCTACATCTTTTCTCTTATAAGGACATGAAAATGAATAGTGACCAAGGCGCAAACAGTAATGACAACATATTGAGTCAACTTCATATCTTTTTCTATGGTTGTGTCCTATGTTGTCATTGGGTGAGGATGTCCTTTTAGGTACATATATAGATTGGGTTTGTGACTTTCTCTGACTAGGTTGTTGATGAGATTTTCCTTTAGGCTTGTAACCTAGTCCCCTTCTCCCAATTTGTTGATAGGGATTATCTAGAATTTGATCAAGAATGCCATGGTTATTCAAACTACGAACTTGTTGTTGTAGCTTGGCAATCTCATCCATTCTTTTCTTAATGTCTATTTTTGCTTGGTCTAGATTTGATGACAATAAATTTCTTTCTTTAACAATAGTGTCATAATCTATATGGGTGCACAATAATGGTTGTTTTTGAAGATCGTTTACTTGAGTCTGTAAGTTTGAATTTTCAACAGAAAGGAGCTTGCAATCGGCTTCCATAGATTTTAACTTAAGATCAGAAAATTTATTTCCCTCTTTAAGATCCTCATTTTCAGATGCAAGAGCAAGAAGTTTAACATTTAGATCATCATTTTCCTTATTTGATTTCTTTAATTTCTTTTTGCACTCAACATATTTATTATGTGTTTCTTCAATAATAGCAACTAGTTCTTCTTTAGATAAATCAAAAAGACTTACCTCTTCTTCTTCTTCTTCACTAGTTGTAGCAATAAGGCATTCTTTGTGCTTATCCTCTTCCTTTGATCTCCATGGGCATCCGGTTGTTTTGTGGCTTGTTCCTAAACACCAATTGCAGCATGTAGTGGTTTTGTCCAAGCACTTTTCACCATTTCCCTCCATTCTTCAAGACCTGGTTAGGGTTCCTTGAAGCCTGCTCTGATACCAATTGAAAACTACTAGAGGGGGGGTGAATAGAGTTTTATAAATAATTTAATAATTATTGAACTCAAACAACCACAATGAAAATATTGGACAAGGAGACACAAGGTTTAGAGTGGTTCCAACTATAGCAAATACTATAGCCGTCAATCCACTACCCGGTTGCTTACCCAACCGGGATTTGAAAAGAAATTTATTTTATTACCTCTCAAGGAATTTACATAAAATACAATCTCTTTTCCTAAACCCTTCAAGCAGCCTTCACCTAGAAGTAATCGCCAACCTTGAAGCAGCCTTCCCTTGAAGTAGATGCACCAACTCCCGTTGCACCAGCCTTCTGAAGTAGCTTCCCTTGCGATAGCCTTCTTGAAGTAGCTTGAAGTCCCCTTCTCCACCTGAGAAGTCAACCCTCTCCAATCCGCAGCCTCCAACCCTAGGAGTAGCAAGAAGAGTACAAAAGATAAAAAGGAACAAGAAAGAAAAAGGAAATTACAACTTATCCTTTAAGCCTGAGGCTTGATATGCCTAGATCAAGCGTAAGATCTCCTAGCCAAGTGTGTGAACTTGTGATTGCTGTGGATAGGAGAATCTAGCCTATAGGACACGAGATTGAGCTAAGGAGAATGTAGGCCAATGATCACAGTGCTCAAATTGCTTGCAAAAGATTGCTCAAGTATGCTTAAGTGTATTCTCAAGTGTGACAAGTGAATTCTAGTGTCCTATGGCTTGTCCTATTTATAGGAATGGCCTAAGTATGCTTAAGGACGTTCTAGACAACTTCTAGGGGTTTCTAAGTGCTTAACTAGCCGTTAGGTACAAAGTTGTTGCTTTAACAACGGCTAATTAATTTATTCTGCAGTTGCTGTCAGAGACCATCTCGGTCGACAAATGGTCGACCGAGACACCTACTCGGTCGAACTTTTGTCGACCGACAGGCTCTCTGGAACAAGTGATTTGCAACGTCTTTCTTCAACTACCAACTAACTTGTTTGTTGTGTCTAACGGCTACTTTGGATCTTTCTCGGTCGAGAAGATTGTCGACCGAGAGTGTCTCGGTCGAGGAGTTTGTCGACCGAGAATGATCCTGTTTCAAGTTTTCAATTTAGGCACTAATTATATGTGTGAGTGTGCAAAGGTGATCCTAATTAAATGGGATGACATGTCTAACTATGGTGTTTGGCTAGGGAAAATCTAACGCTTGATTTACATGCAATTCTAAGTACTTGTACATTATATATTTGTACAAGTTTTTACAACAATGATTATATTGCATGAAAATATAAACAATTTAGCTTGTGGATTTTCCCTAGTTGCTTTGCCATCCATCTTAGTCCTGCACACTCAAGTAGCTCGTTAGATTAATAAGAATGAAATGTTTGTCATCATCGAAACAAAGGGATTTATCATAATATCCAATTTATCCAACACATACCTTGTTGGTGTACATGGATTCCATTTCAGATATCATGGCCTCAAGCCATTTCTCATACTTTAGTCCCTTAATAGCTTCTAGGTAGGTAGTTAGCTCATCATCAATGACTGACTCATCACCTTCTTAGGTCAATAAATAACCAAATCTGTCTACCTCAAGGCATGTCCTACTATATTTGTGAGGTTCTTGTGTCACACATGGAATTTGAGATTTCAAAATGGTTTGTGACTCTCTGTGTTCCTCTTATACCTCTATAGGTTCAATGCTTTCTTGTTGGTATTGAACCTCTTCAAGTTCTACTTTCTTCCCACTGATTCCTTTGGAAATGAATTCCTTTTGTAGGAATGCATCATCCCTGGCAACAAACACTTTGTTGTCAGTTGGGTTATACAAGTAGTATTCGTTGGTTTCTTTGAGATAACCAACAAAATAACATTTGTCTGATGTAGGGCCAATCTTTTCGGGAAACATTTTCTTGACATAAGCTTCACATCCCCAAATCTTCATAAAAGACATTTTGGGATGCTTCACAGTCCATATCTCATATGTCATCTTTTGAACCAATCCAGAAGGTACTCGGTAAAGTGTAAATCCTACAGTTTCTAGAGCATAACCCCGGACAGAAGTCGGAAGATCGACAAAACTCATCATTCATCACACCATATCTTATAATGTGTGATTCCTTCTTTCTGACACACCATTGTGTTGTGGCATCCAAGTGGAGTCCATTGTGATATGATACCACAGACTCACATAAGGTCCTCAAACTCTTGGCTCAAGTATTCTCCACCTTGATCAAAATGAAGTTCCTTAATATTTTTACCAAGTTGAGTATGTACTTCATTCATAAAATCCTTGAACTTTTTAAGAGTTTTTGACTTGTGTTTCATCAAGTAAACATAACCATACCTACTGACATCATCAATAAAGTTAATGAAGTACTTAATAACCATCTCTAGCATTTGTTCTAAAAGGGCCACATACATCAGTATGTACAAATCCTAATAGATCACTAGCCCTCTCACTGTTTCCAGTTAAGGGATTTTTGGTCATCTTTCCCAACAAACAAGATTCATATGTCTCTATTGATTCAAAATTAAAAGAGTCTAGATAACCATCTTTATGGAGTCTAGATATGCATTTCTCATTGATGTTCACTAGACAACAATGCCAAAGATACATTTTGTTTGAGTTATCAAGTGTTAACCTTTTGGTACTTATGTTATAAATAGTTGTCTCAAGATCTAATAAATAAACACCATAGGAAATCGGGGCACTTCCATAAAAGATCTCATCTTTTTAAATAGTACATTGACCATTCTTTATATGAAATCCATATTTATCCTTGTCCATACAAGATACAAAAATAATGTTTCTATATATAGAAAGTACAAAATAGCAATTTTTTAACTCTATTACAAGCCCCATGGGCAGAGATAAATTATAGGTTCCAACTATAGTGGTAGCAATCTTGCTCCATTTACAATGCACACTTCAACCTCACCCTTCGTAAAGGCTTACTTCTTTTCAGATCATACATATTCGATCATATGTGAGATCCACATCCGGTATCTAGTACCGAAGATGAAGAAGTAGACAAATTTGTCTCAATAACATATATACCTAAAGTGGAGATCTCTAACCCCTCCTTCTTATTCCTTAGTTCCTCCAGGTAGAGAGGGCAATTCCTCTTCCAATGTTCAGGCTGGTGACAGTTGTGACAATTGCCTCCCTTATTCACCCCTATCTTTGCTTTGAGTGCAGAAGATTTGGGTTTCAGGATAGCTTTAGACCTCTTCTTAGCTTTCCCTTTTCCCTTTGACTTTCCTTTTCTACTAATCATCATCATGTAGTTGGTCTTGTCTTTCTTCATTTACGTTTCATTTGTTCTCGACATGCCAACCAACTCTGACAAGGGCTTGTCAAAAATTTTCATGTTGTAGTTCATCACAAACTGTTGTATGACTCTAGTAGGGACTACCGAATCACATTTGTAGCCAACTCTTGACCCAAATAAAATCCTAGTCTAGAAAGGTTCTCCACATACCGAATAAGCTTGAGCACATGGGGACCTATTTGATATTCTTCTATCATGTTGCACTTGAACATCGCCTTGGAGACATCATATCTCTCTTGTCTTGCCTAATCTTGGTACATGTTCTTAAGATGTGTTACCATCTCAATTACATCCATTTTCTCATGTTGGCTTTGCAACTCATAGTTCATTGAGCACAACATCAGGCACTAGATCCATGACATATTCAGAGTGCTTTCTATAAGCATCCCTATCAACCTTGGGTGCATTGAGAGCAGGTTCATCTAGCTTTGGTGTTTCCAGGACATAGAGCTTGTGTTGGCTAAATTGGACATTATTATAATCCCTTTGTTTTGATGATGACAAACATTTATTTCTTGTGGTTTTAACTTGCTATTTGAGTGTTTCAGGGACTAGAATATAAGGTGGTGGATAGCGAAGACTTGGAAGATAAATTTGCTAAAATTACTTTATTTTCATGATTGTAATCAATGTAAAAAACTTGTACAAGTTTATAATGTACAAGTACTTAGATATCATGTAAATCAAGCATTTAGATCTTCCCTATCCACACACAACACTTAGATAGGTCATCTCCTAAGTTAGTGTCATAATTGCACATCGATACACACACTCAGTAAATGAATACATTGAATCAGGGATATTCTCGGTCGACAAAAACTTTGACCGAGACACACTGGGTCGACAAACTCCTCGACCGAGAACAGACCCTCCTAGCCATTAGAATGAGTTAGAAAAGTAGTTGGGAGTTGAGTTGAATGTTGCAATACACTTACTCCAGACTTACTCTCGGTCGATAAATTCCTCGACCGAGAGGCACTCGGTCGACAAACTTCTTGACTGAGAAGGTTTCTGTCTGCACTTTTCAGGATTAATTAACTAGTCATTACAAATGCAATTAGTGGACACTTAACGGCTAGTTGAGCACTAAGAACACCCTAGAAGGTGTCTAGAACGTCCCCAAGCATTAGCAAACCACTCCTATAAACAGGACAACCATAGGACACCTCAAAACACAATTTGCATACACAATTACACTTGAGATTCAATCCTTGTGAGCAAACAAGTTGAGCTACACTTGCAATCTGTTTTCCTTGAGCACTACATTAGTGTCCTATAGGCTGATATCTCCTATCCACTATACATTCACGTTCCATACACTTTGGTTAGGAGATCAAATGCTTGATATAGGATTCAATCCTTGTGCTACATTGGTAAAGTTGTACTTTCCTTCTTCCAATTTTGTTCCTTCTATTGTATTTTGTTCTCCTTTGCTACTCCTAGGTTGGAGGCTGTGGAAAGGAGGTTGTTGGAGCTTCTTTAGGTGGTGAAGGTAGCTCGGAGGACTTTGGACTACTTCTAGAAGGTCTCAACATGAAGCTACTTCAAGGAGAAAGGCTACTTCAAGGGGGAGCTTGAAGTTACTTCAAGTGAAGGCTGCTTCAAGGTTGGTGAGATGACTTCGGGGTGAAGGTTGTCCAAAGGGTGGTGAAGGTGTTTGTAATTTTATGTAACATCCTTGTGAGGTAATAAAATTCAAATACTTTCAAAATCCCAATTGGAAACAATTGGGTAGTGGACTGACTCCCTTAGTATTTGCTAAGGGTGAAACCACTCTAAACGCCGTGTCTCCTTCTCCAACATTCTTGTGATTGTTTGTTTGGTTGAATTAATTCTAAAAATTATTATAAAACCCTATTCACTCCCCTCTAGTGTTTTTCAATTGGTATCAGAGTAGGCTTCAAGGAGCTCTAATTGAGTCTTGAAGAAAATGGGTGATGGGGTACTAAACAAGCTCAACTTGGAAAGAACACTTGTGGCTCGGCCTCCACCATTTGATGACACCAACTACACCTATTGTAAGAGGAGGATGCAATTCTACTTTCAAGGGATAAGCTGGGATCTATGGAGAATGGTCTCAAATGCCTACACTCTTCCTCAAACGGAGTATTCTACATGGGATGCTAATACGGTAAAGCTAGCCCAATTGAATGCAAAAGCTGTAAGTATCCTTTATTGTTCAATTTCCATAGGTGAGTTTAATAGAATATTAAATTGTGAAACTGCATATGAAATATGGCATAGACTCTTTATTACTTATGAAGGAACTGTTCAAGTGAAGAATTCCAAAATTGGTATGCTTAAACAAAAGTTTGAACAGTTTTGTATGGAACCAAATGAGTCTATTAGTGAAATGTATGCAAAGTTTTCTTCTATTGTTAATGGTTTGAATGCTTTAGGTAAAACAATTAGTGAAGAGGATCAAGTGTCAAAAATTCTTAGGTCACTTCCTCCCAAGTACAAGCCTAAGGTGACTGCAATTGAAGAAGCCAATGACCTCACTCGACTAAGGATGGAGCAACTCATTGGCAACTTAGAAGCACATGAGGCAACCTTGGAGGAAGAAGAAAGACTGGCGGCTGAACACAAGAAGGAGAAAAGAAAGGACATTTCATTCAAAGCATCAACCAAGATTAGTCATGACACAAGTGAAGATGATAGTGAAGAAGAAACTCTCATTGTAAATGGTAAGCAGTATAGAAGTTTTAAAACTAACAAAACTTCTAGTGTTTCTTCTTTCAGGTGCTTTGAATGTGGCAAAAAGGGACACTTAAAAGGTGATTGTCCCAAACTTAAGAAGGGGAAGAAATCATCTCACAAGAAGAAAGAAAAAGCATACAAAGCTGCATGGGATGATTCAAGTGATGATAGTGAAGATGGAGAAAAAGAAGTAGAGTGCCTTATTGCTACAACAAATGAAGAAGAAGAAGAGGTAAGCCTTTTTTATTTGCCAAAAGAAGATCTAATTGCTAGTCTTCAAGATACACATGAGAAATATGTTGATTGCAAAAAGAAACTAAAGAAAGCTACTAAAACTAATGAGGATTTGTATGCTAAATTAAATAATCTTTATTTTGAAAAGGACATTATTGTTTTTGAAAACTTTATCTTTAAATCATCTTTAAATGATTGCAATATGAAGTTGCTTACTTTAGAAACAAATCATGATCTTCTTTCTCAAGAAAAGGTTGATTTGCTTGCAAAATTGCATAATTTTCAGACTCAACCTATCCTATGTAATCATCTAGATTATGATGCTATTGTTAAGGAAAGAGATGCTTTATCATCTAATCTAGATCAAGAAAAGTTAGATATCAAAAAGAAAATGGATGATATTGCTAAATTACAAAGAGAAATTAGTAGCTTGAGAAATAATGATATTCTTGATAAAATTCTACAAGATTCTTCTGGTCAGATTGGAAGAAGAGGACTAGGTTATAAGCCCAAAGGCAAATCTTTTCAAAAACCTAGAATGAGAAGGGCACAAGTACCCAAGAATAAATTTATGTATGTGCCTAAAGCCAATCCAGCTAAGAACAGAAATAAAATTGATTCTATATGTTGTCATTATTGTTTACATCTTGGACATTATTCATTCTCTTGCCCATATAAGAAAAAGGATGTTGATCTAGTTTGGGTTCCTAAAACTTAGAGATTTTAATTTGATCAGTTGATATTTGACCTAAAACATTAATTTGATATTCAAATGTCTTATCTCAACTAAATTAAGTATTAATTTGCATAATTTTGTAAAACTGATCTATGTTTTAACTGAAAACAGTACAGAAACAATCTTAGTCAAGAAAGTTGTCGACCGAGACAATGTCGGTCGAGAAATTAGTCGACCAATAGAGTTATTGTCTTAAGCCTACAAAAGCCTAATAAATAGCCGATCGACAAATATTTTGACTGAACCTCAATCAGTTGAGAAATTTGTTGACCGAGGGAAACTCTTACAAAATTATTCAGTAAAAACAAAGATACTTCAATTACAATTAACTTAAGTATGTAATGAACTTTATATACTACATATTTGAATGATCATAATTAAAAGAAAGAACATATGAGCATCAAAACTTTATATTTTTAATGATTAAATTGTATTTAAGAAGACAAGATTAATTTTACTAAAATCATGGATTTGCTTCTCATGAGATTATCTTAGTTCATATCCTACATGGTTTGGCTTAAAACTAAAAATTATGAACCATGTTGATTTAATCAAGGAAATTACTGGTTATTAATAATCAACATGGTTTGTCCTAAGTATTCCTTGGTTTATCTATATAGAAATCATGTGTCTTGAAATTTGACTTTAAATGATCATGATCATTGTAATTATGGATATGCCTATATTGTTTCACCATGATCATTGTGTTTCATCTTTTACTTGGTTTGCCTAAAATAATCTTTGATCTATATGTATATAAACCATGAATAGATATTGTTTTCAAAATGATCATAGTGATTCAACTCATTACACATAAAGATGATGTTATCATTGAAAATGCAATTTTTGCATTAAGATAAATCTCTATGCCTCAAATGCATCTTGACATATTAGTGAAATGATTATCTTGTGCTTAGATTATGGAAAATGATATCATCCTTGTTATACATGAATACTTTTTGTATGATACTATGTAAGCTATGTTTCAAATATTCAATCAAGTAGATCATTGAAAATGCTTAAACTGGAAATCTGTAGAAATTGCCTCTCGGTCAAAATATAAAATCAACCGAGGGGTGCCCAGGTCCAAGTCAAGGTCGACCTAAAATAATGTTGAAAAATGCTTAATTGTAAATCATTTTCTTACACTTAATCTTAGTATATTGAAAACAAGATTTTAGTGCATAGCTCTCATAAAAGGTCAACTTATTATGATCTAATGCTTTTTGTGACATTAGAATCCTTAAATTATCTTGATTATAAGATTAAGGGGGAGCTCACAAAAACTATCTTGACTATAAGATTAAGAAGGGGTTCACAAAACGTTGTAAACATCATAAATAAAATTTGAAACTAGTTATGACCTTAGTATCTTTAAAGTAATCTTGGTTATGAAAATAAAGGAGTCTACAATATTTATGAATATAATGTATATCTTGTCCTTATTGGAATTCTCTAAACAAATTAGGGCTTAACATCTCGTGCATTTTGTTAGAGATACAATCATTGATTCTACTATAAGATTAAAAGAATCTCATATCATTTTAGGGCTTAACATCTCTTGTAAATGGTTGAGAAACTATTAAATATATTCATGAGCTTAAAGGATTCTCATGTAATTTTCAGTGCTTAACATCCCTTGTAAAATGGATGAGAAATCAATATATGTATCCATCATGAGCCTAAATGAATCTCATATCATTTTCATGGCTTAACATCCCTTGTAAAATGGATGAGAAATCAAAACACATATGCCATGAATCTAAAAGGATCTCATATCATTTCAAGGCTTAACATCCTTTGCAAATGATTGAGAAATAAATTGTGGCTAAATTTGACATAAAAATAAGTGGTTTGCATTGAGTATCAAATTATCAAATTAAGGGGGAGAAATAAAAGTCATAATTAATGTTTAGCTTGGTTATCTTTTTGAAATGACAAAGGGGGAGAAATAATATAAAACCAACAACATAAAGTAAAATGAGTTTCATAATCTCTCGGCTAGCACATACTTGCAAATAAAAGAATGGCTACAAAAGGTAAACTTCAGGTATGAAACTCATATGATTTATATTTCATTGATTTATATTTTGGAAATGTTTGTCATCTTCAAAAAAGGGGAGATTGTTGGCTAAATTGGACATTATTATAATCCCTTTGTTTGGATGATGAAAAACATTTATTTCTTGTGGTTTTAACTTTCTATTTGAGTGTTTCAGGGACTAGAATATAAGGTGGTGGATAGCGAATACTTGGAAGATAAATTTGCTAAAATTGCTTTATTTTCATGATTGTAATCAATGTAAAACCGTGTACAAGTTTATGATGTACAAGTACTTAGATATCATGTAAATCAAGTGTTTAGATCTTCCCTATCCACACACAACACTTAGATAGGCCATCTCGTAAGTTAGTGTTACAATTGCACATTGAAACACACACTCAGTAAATGAATACATTGAATTAGGGATATTCTCAGTCGATAAAAACTTCGACTGAGACACTCTCGGTCGACAAACCCCTCGACCGAGAACACACCCTCCTAGTCATTAGACTGAGTTAGAAAAGTAGTTGGGAGTTGAGTTGGACATTGCAATACACTTACTCCAGACTTACTCTCGGTCGAAAAATTCCTCGACTGAGAAGCACTCAGTCGACAAACTTCTCGACCGAGAAGGTTTCTGTCTGCACTTTTCAGGATTAATTAACTAGCCATTACAAATGCAATTAGTAGACACTTAACGGATAGTTGAGCACTAAGAACACCCTAGAAGGTGTCTAGAACGTCCTTAAGCATTAGAAAATCACTCCTATAAATAGGACAGCCATAGGACACCTCAAAACACAACTTGCATACACAATTACACTTGAGATTCAATCCTTGTGAGCAAACAAGTTGAGCTACACTTGCAATCTATTTTCCTTGAGGTCTACATTAGTGTCCTATAGGCTGATATATCCTATCCACTATACATTCACATTCCATCCACTTTGGTTAGGAGATCAAACGCTTGATATAGGATTCAAGCCTTGTGCTACATTGGTAAAGTTGTACTTTCCTTCTTCCAATCTTGTTCCTTCTATTGTATTTTGTTCTCCTTTGCTACTCCTAGCTTGGAGGCTACAGAAAGGAGGTTGTTGGAGCTTCTTTAGGTGGTGAAGGTAGCTCAGAGGACTTTGGACTACTTTTAGAAGGTCTCAACGGGAACCTACTTCAAGGAGGAAGGCTACTTCAAGGGACAGCTTGAAGTTACTTCAAGTGAAGGTTGCTTCAAGGTTGGTGAGACGACTTCGGGGTAAAGGTTGTCCAAAGGGTGGTGAAGGTGTTTGTAATTTTATGTAACATCCTTGTGAGGTAATAAAATTCAAATATGTTCAAAATCCCAATTGGAAATAATTGGGTAGTGGACTGACTCCCTTAGTATTCGCTAAGGGTGGAACCACTCTAAATGTCGTGTCTCCTTCTCCAACATTCTTGTGATTGTTTGTTTGGTTGAATTAATTTTAAAAATTATTATAAAACCCTATTCACCCCCCTCTAGTTTTTTTCAGCTTGCACTCCTGTGTGAGAATGATTCTCAATGTCCTGAACTAGTCATGGAAATTATTCCCATTTAATTTGTCCTTCTGAAGGACTAATTGCATTGAAAACATGTTGTTTGTTGCCATATGATTCTACAAGAGAAATTTTACAATTTGTCAAAACAATTTTTGATTTGATTTGATTAAAATAAGATTTAATGATATTTAATTTGGACTTTAATTAATTATCACTCCCACTGTTTTTTCAAATTGATAGCCCTCACTTATCAATTCAAAAGTTTGCATCTTGCAAACTTCTAGTGAGCCAAGATCTATATTTCATCAAATCATGAGTCAACTTTTGTTGATCACCTACAACTTGATTATTTAGGTAGGCAACATTTTCCAATTGCATCATATGCAACTCTTTCATAGAAGTTGTGCACAACTCTTTGTCACATTCCATCTCTATACTTCTAGGTACTTAATCTCATTAAGATCACCTAGTCAAGCCTGACCCAAAAGACAACATGATAGAATATCCACCCAACTTTGGCAGATCTACATATCTACCATCACACTTTTACAAGATGGACGACGCACCATGCTTTGGTGTAACCTAATCTTAGTCGATCAAGCTTTTCATGTGTGTTTCTTATAGAAAGCATCTAAGACTTAATATTTATTTGATGGGTTTTATATATATACATACATATCCAAACACCACATACTTATAATATGTATCATATACATACTATATCACAATTCACAGATATGCAATCCACAAACACAAAAGCATTTGTTATGGACATACGACTATAATCATTTAGAGCCACAAAGGATTACTATCCACCTATTGACTTTTGCATCTCATGCAACGTCAACCTGTGGAAATCACATGAAATTGAATTTGATTAGCATCGGGGTGAACAACTTCATGGACACTCCTTGGTGTTGGACCTTCGGTTTACTCTCCATGGATGCTCCTTGGAGTTGGATATTCAAGTTGCCTCTACACAACTAGTCTTCCATATTGAATCTATTCCTATCTCTATTACATAACAGAAAGGAGAACATTGAGTTACATTTGAGGTAGTTTAGAGGGAGTAGAGTTAATTACACTTGGAGATAAGAGATGAGGCTCGGCATGCAAGTTGAATACTTATACAAAAGGATCCAAGAACAACCATATACATCCAAGCACAAGATAACCAAGCATATCATTAATAAAAGGTGTCCTAGGCCATAACCATGCATGCAATCACCACACATGACATTTTTCAATGGCGACATGTATGACTTTATAGGTGTATCTATGTATACATATATACATTTAAAACTGTAGTCCTTTTAATGTGGCACATTCCCCATTAAACAATTTTGACTCCCATGCAGACTAGGTAGGGTACACATGGTCTACGTTAAATGTTACTTTCATTTACTAAGAAAAATCATATTTTTCATAGTTGACCTCGTCCTCATGTCAACAATAATAGGTATGTGTCATATGTGGAATTAGTTTTAGATAAACACTTTAAAAGGTTTAAGTTTCATAGCATGCAACCACAAAAAATTCTATACAAAAATTCTGATCATATTGAATTAAATCCAAATACGTCATAGATCGACGTGACTCTGATACTATTGTTGGGTTTTTTAGAGGCAACAGGCACAGAGGAAACAATAAAAATTTTCTCCACATACCCTATGAGAAGATCTTGTCGACAACAACATATTCAGAAAGAGGGTGTAGGGATATACCTCATCCCAGAGCAAGTTCGACGAACGTCCCTTCTCCCAGTGATCTATGTTGCTCCTCATGCATAGATGGTCCACGTCCATCCTCTGAACATAGGTAACTTAGCGTCTACATCTCTATTTCATCCACATGGATGGACTGGAACTCCACATCATGCTTCCTAAGATGACGGGAAGGAGTATCCTTCTGCTTGATGGTGTGCTAGTGTCAGTTGTTGTCATTCTCTCTCACTTGGGGACAATGACGTCAGCGGTTCACATACAAAAGTGTGAGCATTAGAATTTTTAAGCATGTCACTAAAGCCAATGGTCATGTCCCTATAAATAGTAGAGGAATGGAAGTAGGGTTTCCCAAAACCCTCAGGTAAAAAAAAGGACTACAAATGTGTCTTAAGATGAGCCGCTTGTTGATCAATAAAAGAATATTCTAAAATACATTAATTAACCCATTAATCATGTTAATTGATTAACTAATTCTCATCACCCAGCTCTAGTCAATCTTCTAGGGAATAGCATCTGACTCAACAATTAATTAGCTTAAACACTATCAATTAACTCATATTATATTCCAATATTATTCCAATAGATTACCTAAACATTTTAGTAAACAATTTGATTCAGAACATTTCCAATCACGTCCACAATTATACTCCAATTCTAACACATCCTATGTGTATGACCTAGCAGGTTCCAAATTACATTAGTAGTGATATATATTCATAATAATATTATGATTTCATAAGTAATGATTGGTATCTAGCAAGACTTCATTATTACCTAAGTAATTGGAGAAGTTGGATAACAACTTAACCTATCTTTTGTGATTGGTGTTACCACGATTGTATAGTTCTATTGCCTCTAATATCCGAATTGAACTTGAGGCATGGAATTGTCATCCTCTTCAACATTCAATCCATGTTCCTTGAACTAGAGAAGACTGTCTAAGATGTGTCAGCTCAATATCACATATTGACTCCCATCGACATGGCCATGCATTTCTCATTCTCTCTTATCAAGTGGCCAGGATATCATACTCTTATAGGAGGGAAAAATCCCATCTACATCACTCACAGTCATCCCATGTGTCATAGTGCACCCAAGAACCACCTTTATGGTAACCCTTATTTAGGATCACGAAGGATGATGTCAAAGTACATCGAACAACATGTGATAATTGTAGTGATTTCAGGTTTAAGAACCATAATCACCACCATCACAATGAGAGATGACTCTGACTACCAATCATGGTTTCATGTGTCACTCTCAAGGTGGGTCTGTCTGATACACTATTCTCTAACAAGTATTTATGTGATTGGTTTGATATCACATAACATGACTAATGAGATTTTGTCATCAACCAACACACACTCTAGTCGTAAGTGTTATTGTTGCCTATTAACCTTCAACAATAACATCCAACTAGGGACATAGAAAGAGTGCATATACTCTTAACATATGTATGATCTCTTTTTTTAGGTCCTCAACCCGAAGACATACTCCATCAACTAATATCATTCTTTAGACATTTATTATGTTGTATCATTATCTCATAATTGAATAAACAGAATAATTTGGAAGATTGCATGTATTATTAATCAAATCATTTACAAGATATGCCATTACAATCATCATATAATTATCCCTCTGGGCATAGATACCAACAATATAAACCCCTCTCCTTGCATGCAACTAAACCCTTTTGCAACCTCTTTCTCTATTCTTTACCTTGGAGCTCATCCCTCTTTTTCTTGGTGGAGAAGGTGGAGCTTAAGTGGCCGATCCATCTTGCATGTTGAGCTAGGGTTTGGATCAACCCTTCTTATGATCATTTGGTTATATCTTTGCTCTTCTCTTCTATCTTGGTAAGTGATCTCTTTCTTGATCTTTGTTTCCTTGCTACCCTACCTTTCTTCTTTCTTGGCCTAGGTTTTCTCTCTTGTGGTGGTGGAGCTAGCTTGGTCAAGAGTGGCGACCAAGCTAGGGTTTTCTCTTTCTTTTCTTGGAGTTTCCTTGCTGTTGGAGTTGCTATATCATCTCTAAGGTGAGTTATATAACTTTCTCATCAATTATTACTTACACTTAACTTGCGTGCAATAATCTACACTAAAAACATAGTTACAAGTTGAATGATGATATCTTGATCTAGGATTTATGTTTTATGGTGATCTTGAGTAGATAACCCCCCTTTGATGAACCCTAATATTTTGTACATGAAATATTATTTGATTATGGAGGTTTTGATCCTTGCATGCATGTGCTAAAAGTTGGTTTTCTCTCTCTAAGTCATGGTTGTGCTTTCTCTCATGATGGTTGAATTTAAGGATTTGGAGTTGACCTTCTTCATGTGTTTTACACCTTGGTGGTTTTTGGTTTCATGGTGATGATCAAGTTGATGTTGGTGAGTTTTTGCTAGATACGTTTATCTCTCTCTCCTCTTAAGGTTGCCAAGGATGTTGATGTTTGGTGGTCGCCAAGTTTGACTACATATTTTGGTCGCCAAGGTCTTCCTTCCTATATGGTCGATGAGCTTTTCCATCTTCTTGGTCACTGAATTTTCCCCTATGTGGTCGTGAAACATTGGACCTTAATGGTCATTGATGCCTTGGATTCTTCATTGGTCGGTGAGGGGGTTGAACCTTATTGTAGTCTTTAGTCGCCAAGAATGGTATGACCTAGTTTTCAGAGGTTGATGATACCACTAATCCTAAGTGATTGATGATGTTTTCCGGTCTACTTGGTCATGATGTTTGTTGACTCCATGTTGGTGATGTTTGACCTAATTGCTTCCAAGAATGTTGGAGATGTTGATACTTAGGGTTTACTTCTAATTATTGTTTTATAAACCTAATTTGGTTTTCCTTGTTGAGATTTAACCCTAATTTAAGTACATAATGATGCTACTTAGATTTGTTGAGTTATTAACATGGCGATGGAATGCCTTCTCTCTCCTAAACTATTGTAACCCTAATTTACTATCTTGTGAATACCATGGTTCTCAAATGCATTGTTATGCCGAACTTATGTAACCCATGCATGGTGATGATGATGAGCCTTAATGAGGCATGGATAGATAAATGATGTTCTTGTAGGGAGTGATGTGATAGATCTATGACCTTGAGTATGGTCTTGTGCCTTAATTGAGGTGATATCCTATGATGATGTGACAACGGATTGGTATCCCATGGTGATGTGATGATGGGTGTGGACTCATGTATGGCAGTGAACAATACCATGGGATGATGTGATAAGACTTATGTTTCATACATTTTATATCTTTTGAAGTTGCTATCTACCCTTATCTTAGTAAAACTCTTTTAAGGTTACTAGTATCTTGATTGATGCAACTAAAAGACACCCAATTGGTATTAAGTGATCAACTGGAATCCTAATCATGTAGTGCCCTATGCCATAGATCCATTCTAGTGTCAGGATTTGTTGGATGGTGAAATGAGTATTCCTAAGGGAAACTTAGAGCGCATATTGTTGAGTATGCAGGGTGCATGAGACTATGTGTGTGTGTGTCCATGTCATCCTGATCCCAAGGTATATGGAGGATGGCTACAATTATGCCTCAGTGTGAGAATGATTGTGGCCGTATGTCGGAGATTTTGCACATGTAATGTGTTTGAGGACAACGACGGTTATACTTCAGTGGTAGGGTTTAATGTACCCTGGTGTCTAGCATCATGACCTATATACCAAGGTGGGCTAGGTATTTTGCATTTTGACTTTATATGTCGTTGTAGCAGACTCGTACTGACTAAGGGCAAGGGAGATCCTAGGAGTTTGACTCTCATAGATCTTGTATGGAACTAATTTTGAATTAGCATTTGTTAGTTGTAATTGAGTGGTATACCTCAATTCCTCAAGGCATAAAAAAAAGACGTAATAGAACCATGTAGTATATCTGTATAGGGTTAAACATGATTCATGTTGCATGTTTACCCTTGCCTTGCTTCTTGTACTGCCCAGTTGTTAGATAATGCGGTAAGAGAAATTAATGGTTTAGTAGTTATAGTCGAACATGTTCTTAATATTCCTTCTAATCATGTATAATGTCATGCTTATCTATTTTAGCTACTTAACCTGTGTAGTCAGTTTAAATTATTTATTTAGCTGAATTCTCTCATCCTATTTGATAGTATATTTGTTATAACAATAACCCTTGGTTGAGAGTTATATCTCTCGCTGGGACGTTGGTCTTACCTCATGGATTACCACATCTTTTAAGGTGGTCACCAGCAGCGTGGGCGGGATCATGCTATTAAGGAAGAGAAGATTGGAGACCAGTAGACGCATAAGGTTGGATAGCTGCTAGTTGTTGTTAGTAGTATAGTCCTAGCGTCATCCTTGTACTCTCAGGTTGGGAAGGGATATGTTTTGTAGATGATGTATATCAACTCGTGGTTTTTTTAGTATGATTGTGTTCATATATGTGGCATGTATATGTGAAACATGATCTTTTGTATATAGGTTGTAGTTGATTCCACTAAACAGATGTAAATACCTGATAGGTTATATGTGATACAGGTTGTTGGACCTATATGTAATCCTTACGCACATAATGGTAACATTGGAATCAGTTTTAATTTACCTACTTTTTTGGCAATGTGGATGTTTAGTAGTTAATCACGTGCTTGTTTTGAGTAATCTTGTTGGTGTGGCATTGGGTCATCACATTTTGGTTAGTACCAGAGCTATAGGTTTGTTGACTCTACAGGAACATAGGACTAGGGTTTGTGTCTATTCTTACATAATCCAACATATCTGACTATTGCTTATACTTATCCATATTTTTCTAGAGAACGTGAAGAGCATGCTGAGAGTAGTTATGTTGTGCCACGAGGTGGTGCAAGGAGGTAGGCATATGAAGATATAGTGTTGTAGATGGGGTAGTAGAATCCCGTGATGCCTTAGTTTGACCCAGAAACCATGGCCAATCTCTCTTTTTAGTCCATGTTTTGACAGTTGATGGTCACAATTTTGCATATGGAGGATAGAGTGCATGAACCTCAAGCAAGGGTAGTTGTTCATAATGTGGAATATCAGGGTTCTGGGATGACTTTTGACCAGTTGAGAGGCGTTTGAGAGATTGATTATGTAGGTATAACAAACCCAGAAGATGCGGATATGTGGTTGATAGAGCTAGATAAGGTTTTTAAGATCCTCAATATCCAAGAAGAGGACAAGACACTACTACAGAACCTACCTTTAGTGTCGGTTATTTAAAGCCTTTAGTGTCAGTTTCTAAGCGACACCTATGTGGGCGACACTAAAAGTCCACCCATTAGGCGTCGGTTCCAAAACCAACGCCCAAACACTTCGCGTGCCACCGAAAATGCGTCATCATGGGACTATAGGCGTCGGTTATTAGGTAAGAAACCGACGCCCAAACCCTTCACGCCACAGAAAGGGCGCCATCTTGGGCACTATCAGTGTCGGTTATTTACAAATAACCGACGCCATATATCTTCGCGCCACACGAAATAGACGTCGATTATTTGTAAAAAACCGACACTATATCATTATGTGTCGGTTAATTACAAATAACCGACGCCTATTGGTTTTTTTTTTTTGACATCAGTCTGCAGACCTGCTGTGGCTGGTCGCAGGATGAGAAACTTGTTCAGTTCAGTTATGAACTGCAGGCTTTACGACATCCATTGATATCAGCCGACAACAGGCCGCAAACCTGCAAAATTAACAATAAAAAAGTAGCACATGCATTTAGCAATGCAACCTGCAGTTCCATTTTATTTTCACACATTTATAAACATTCACAAATGCTAGCAATTTGTAGTTCCATTCATTCACATTCACACATGTACAAACATTCATATATCAACCAACACTTTCATTCATTTTCACTCAGACACATGTAGAAACATCTAGACATGTAGAAACATTCACACATATATTATAATTCAGAAATTCATTTACAAAGTATCATTGTTTAGTCATTATTCGCTATCAGGATCCCAATTATATTTTAAAGCCCCCACTAATTGTATGGCTGTTGCCCATTCTTCTCTTACTTCATTTAATTATCCCATTGTATAGGGAGCATTAACATTTGGTAAGTCCTTTCCTGTAATGGGGTCAGCTTTAAACACATGTAAAGAGAATGATGTATATATATAATTAATGAGCTATAAATAAGATTGATATATTTCGATCATATTATCTAATGACACTATATAATACCTGAGCAATACATTCGATATCCAGTACGGCATGTTTGATAATCATGTGCATATATCGCAGGACATAGTATCCACATGCCCATCCGTTGTCTTGTGTAGCACACTACAAATTCAAACATATAAAATATTAAAAAATACAACTAATTAAGCATTGTTCACATAAATAATATATACATATATTGCAGTCGGGAACTTACTTGCACGTTCTTCCAAATTATTGGCTGGTTCTTTTTCGTGGGGACCTTTCCTCCAGCCTTTTTGTACTCCTCAAAACCCCTACATGTTAATGTAACACAGAACATTGCAATTAAATAGTAATGTAATAACATATGTTAACGGATATGAAAAATGAAATATTTCTCACCGAAATATTGCCATTTTCATTATGTGTCCAAATCTTGTATTCAATTTTTCCCCCTTAGGATCTAGATAATACACAGTGAACGTCTCGGGGGCAATAACCAATAACTCCCAATGCCTACCCCTAGAGGAAAAAAAGTTAAAAATTAATAACTCAAAATCCACAATAAAATGTAATTTTCTTAAGTCCAAATTATAATAAGCAAAGTAAACTTACTCTACATTGAATGGAGCCATTATCACTGTCTTCTTTTTTACAGCAAAATTTGAAAAAGACTCACAGCAGTATTGTTGAACTGATGTAGGGTCTTTAGCTACTAGACTAATCAAGGATGGAATCAAAAACCCTACATGTTCGAATCTAAAATCTGCACATATGTTGTCTAAGTAGCTGCAAAATATGTATTAATTACACATGCATTAATAAATAAGAAACCAGATCACCAGATCATACACAAGGTATATGGATGTATAAAGAATATCTCACCTTATCCATAGCTCTATCACAGATGTATTTAGCCAATCATATCGAAACAACTCCAATATATCTTGTATAAATAGTTTTGTTTCGTATGACTGACCTGTAGAATCTGAATCAGAAGAAATAGTTATAGGGGAGTTTATATCATGTTCCCCTAACCATACTGCCATACCCCTACAGTTAGGACCTAACAGGACAGGTAGGTCATGTGGAACCCAACTAGGTAATGCAGGAGGTGGAAGTGGAGGCCTAGATGCTGTGGGTGTCTTCTTTTTAACCTGTATATATATATAATTTCAGAGCAACTGTTAGCATATTCACACACTAACAATTGAACGTAATGTAAATTTACCATACCTTATCAGTAAATAAGACATCCGCTTTTAGCCACAATATCACTCCGCCTAGTGCCTCACCAAGAATTTCACAATTTGGGTGGGCATATGGCAGTGGAAGTTCCAGAAATTGGGGGAATATATGTATCGGGCTCACCTGAATCCAACCAGATGGTACTGGAGACCCGTGACATGTTTCCCCTGGTAGGGATGGGTAAGCCGACGCCTCTGTCACGACATATTCTTTACTTTTTAGACGGCATGGCTTCAACCCCTACAAATTTTTGTGTAAAGAATGTTATATACATATATACATATCATCTTTTTTTGAAACGACTACAATTTCATATATACGTATCATCTAGAATTAAAAAACTAGTTACTATGTCATAAAAATACTTACAGTGGATGTGTTAGGTGGTGGTTCTACAGGATTACTCCCAACCTCTGCAGTAGGAGTAGGAGTAGAGTCTGCAGTAGGTATTGTCTGGTAAGTGGCAGTCTGAGATGCCTGCCACTTTTTCTTTGCTTCTTCGAGTTTTTCTTTGAGTTTCCTGTCAAATAGCTTATCCACCTATACATGGATAAAAGAAACGTCAAATTCTAATTTTTGAATTCTCTTTTACAGTAACATTATAAAGAAAGAATATGTTACCTCTTCTTGTAAAAGTCCCGCTTTTGGGACATGTTTGCGTTGGGATGACCCAAAAAAAGATTTGATGCCCACACCAGCACCTGCAGCCCTAACACGTCCAGGATGCTCTGGGTTACCCAGAGCAACTGTCAATTCATCCTTTGTTCCCTCAGGGATGAACTTTCCTTGTTTCCTCAGCTCGTGCAGCTCCCGCTAATCGCCAAAACAAAAATTTGTACTTAAGTAAACAACACAAATAATCAATATTCGAATGATTGTTGTAAGAGTTGTATTTCACCATTTTTGCAGCCGCCTCAGCAGTTGCGGCCTTAATTATTTCTCCCTTCTTATTTTGCCTCCCAGCTATCCAGACATCATGGCGAGGCAGAGGTGTGCTACCTATGGTAGAGGACTCCTGAGTAGCAGCAGACTGAGCAGCAGTAGCCTCAGCCTGTAGTCTTTGGCGAACGCCTGCATACCCCTTTGGACCCATTATGTGGTCATGCACATTCAGTGCACGCCTTGATCTTTGTGCCTCACTGAGGGCCTAGTTAGTATGCAAATTAATGATTTGGTTAGTAACACTAAATGTTAATCTTGAATAAGTGAATACAACATATATTACTTAATGAGATTGAGACTGATGCCTAAAACCTTGAATTCATCAGTTTGTCTTGAAGCGACAAATGTGTCCCATTCTTCTTTGTCCAGGAAGTTCCACTGTTCAGTGGCTGTCTTCTTACTCTTGTCAGCTTCTTTTATGTATTCTCTGGTGAGATTTGTCCTATAGTTCCTTAGGACTCTCCCACAACGTTGCATCACGCATTTACGATGCAGCTTTTCATCCAATTCAAATATACTCTGCAAAATAGAATTTCTATTAACTAGTATACAAAAATTTAGTAATCTACAAAATAGAATTGCAAATTAATAATAACTCACACATAAATCCCTCCATATTAAAATTTTTATCTCCTTAGAAACATTATGCCAAGAATCTAAGAGACAACCGCAATGGCTACGAGTAACAAACCCAAGATATGAAATAAATGAATTGCGATTCACACCACATGCATTTCCTGCATTATCGAAATCCACAACAAGTTTGGGTCCATTGCCCTTTTGCGCAATTAACTTCTTCATCATAGTGATGCCCCTTCTCTTGTCAACTTTTTGGTGTTGTTGATCAAGTGCCTCAAGTGCTTCAGATGGTACCTGTGCATCATCAACCTAAAATTTGACAAAATAATTCACATTTACAAGATATAACTATAAATGGACGTATAGATATAAATATATGATATATTTTTAAAACTTACATTGTGAGGTGGCACATTGATGTCCTCACCCTCACGGTAGTCATCAGCACGGTCATCAGGAGAATGGTCAGCCATCTGCAAATTCACATTCAAATTGTAAAGTTCGCATTGTAAAGTAGTAATTCAAAGTGTAAAGCTCACATTGTAAAGTTCACATTATTACAACAAAGTATATATCACAATAAAATTGTAAAGCTCTATGATCAAAGAGAAAACAAGTATATATTACAAAAAGATTACGGTCTAGGGTTAACAAATACATGTGATGTCATTCTTATATATAATAAATGTACATGTACCACCTATCCCATCCTTGAACACCTAATCTCACTAGTAAGTGTATAATGTGTATTGGGTTTTCAAGAAAATTTCGGCAGCATTTACCCGCTGTTCTCCAAGTACATATGTACTTAGAGAACAAACGGGGAAATGCTGCCGAAATTTTCTTGAAAACCCAATACACATTATACACTTACATCCTAAGCGAGATTAGGTGTTCAAGAACAGTCTCAAACCGGGGACTATCCAAGATTTACTCCTAATGAGTAAATCTTGGACGGGTTTCTAGGCCAACAAATACATGTGTTGTCATTCTTATATATAATAAATGTGTGCCACCTATCCCATCCTTGAACACCTAATCTCACTAGTAAGTGTATAATGTGTATTGGGTTTTCAAGAAAATTTCGGCAGCATTTCCCCGCTGTTCTCCAAGTACATATGTACTTAGAGAACAAACGGGGAAATGCTGCCGAAATTTTCTTGAAAACCCAATACACATTATACACTTACATCCTAAGCGAGATTAGGTGTTCAAGAACAGTCCCAAACCGGGGACTATCCAAAATTTACTCCTAATGAGTAAATCTTGGACGAGTTTCTAGGCCAACAAATACGTATGCTGTCATTCGTATACCTACAATCCTAGTTTCATCATTCATATCCTAGTTCTTCAAGTTAGGTGATTAACATTGTCAATATACTCAAAAAGGAAACAAGTTACCAATTTCATAGTTAGGATGGTAGAGATACCCTAAGATCTAGGCAATTTAGGGAAAAGTTCATCATTTACATCCCAAGCATGTCACATGTGTGCATTACAGTTCATCATTAAGCAAGAAGGGTGATTAGGATTCTCAATATACTCAACAATGAAACAAGTTAAACATGTGTGCATTACAGTTCATCATTTACATTCCAAGCATGTCACATGTGTGAATTATAGTTCATCATCAAGATATCTATAACTTACTTAAACATTCAATTATGAAGTAAATATACACTTAATTCAGAATAGCATGACGCACAAAGTTGCAGTCAACATCATTATGCTTTGTTCTATCATGGACTATCATATTGGTATAGCACATATGTATCAGTACATAATTAAATAAGCACAATCAGTAAATAACTTTAAAAAAAATCCACTAGCTTGGTGAAATCAGTACATAAATAAACACAATCAGAATATTTTTCATGGCTTTTGGGGTGACTTGGTGAAATCAGTGCATGTTTTGGGCATCCAGTAGATGAATCCAAACCCCAGCAACAGCCTAAACGTGCCCTGGCACCGCCCAAGCATCCGCCCAGAGGCCTAGCTAGGCAGGGCACCTGGGCTTGGGACCCTAGGCGTGCCCTGACACCTGCTTAGGCACCGCTTGGGTGAGTTCCAGGTCGGCAGCGGCAGAGAAAAGCAAGGCAGAGGAGAAAAGGGGGTGAAGCTTTTGTGGGTTACCTTGCAGGAAGCTGGCGGAGGAGAAAAGTTGCTTCTACCGGCGGGGGCGGCGGTGACGAGGAGAGCACCGTAGCTGCTTCTACCGGCGGTGGCGAGGGCGTCGAGGAGACCAGCAACCGGCGGCGACGGCGACGACGGTGACGGCAGCGACGGCGACGGCGGAGAGCGACGTGTGACGACGGGAGCAATCGGGGGAAATCGCCAGACCCTGGCGCACAGCAATGAAACAGAGACAATGGGGAAAAGTTCTGTTCGCGGGGCTATTAAGTTGACAATATGTGTCGGTTATTTAACAAAACCGACAACTAAACCAACAGTGTCGGCTCTTTGACAAAAACTGACACCTATACTACTTAATATTCGTCAGTTTATAAATAAAAGACAACCGAAAACTATTCCTGTCTCGCGCATACACTTTAGTTGTCGGTTATTTATTAAAAAACCGACGACATATGTCCAATTTTGAAGGTAGTTTTTTCGCTGGAATTTTGGTTTTGGCGGTTGATATTAAGTGTCAGTTGTTTATTAAATAACCGACACTTATTGAAAGCGGTACCCGTGTCTGGTCGACCTTCACATATTGGATGTCGGTTTATGTTAACAACCGACATAGTAGGTTTTATGTGTCGGTTTTTGTATACAACCGACACCTTGAAACTGACTTTATAAGCCATTTCTGTAGTAGTGAGATGAAGTATGTGATGAATCTGCTAAAAGGTAGTGTTGTCCATTGATGGGTCATAGAAGAGGAGAAAAGACCTGGAGTTGTGATCAGTTGGGAGGCTTTCTGGAGAGAGTTTGTGGGACAATACTTCTCAGAGATGTATATGGATGAAAAGATATCGTAGTTTGAGAAGATCTAACAGGCCTTGATGATGATCAATGAGTATGAGGTGAAGTTCATGGAGTTGTTGAGGTTCTGTCCTCACATGGGAGCAATAGATAAGGAGATGATCTGACAGTTTGACAAGGGTTTGAGTACAGAGTTGATGATGGCAATGTCTACTTTGGAGAACAGGGAGAGGTTCTCTACCTTCATGGAGTCAATGAGGAGAATCGAACGATCTACCATCGAGAAGCGTGAAGCGAAGGATAAGAAGTAACAAGTTTAGTTTCAGGGGCGTCATTAGGAGGCTTTAAGAAGCTGAAGTTTTCTTCACCGCAGTCGCAATAGCGGTCAACTTTAGCTAAGAAGAGGTGAGTGGTGTCATCTCAGTGGTCCCTGAGAAAGGGAAGAGGCCGTAGTTTTCTGCTTGTAGGAGCTAGCAACACATCATAAGTGTCAGTGAAAAAGCCATCTAGGTCATGGTACAAGATAAAAACTTGTTACAAGTGTGAAGAGACCAGCCATTCTAGGTTGTTTAGACCAATGAATGATGAGGAATTGACATAGAAACTTAGGCAGATTCAGCGGGGTTCTCAACAATAGTATTTCAGTAGTGGTGGTGGCAGAGGGCGCAATCAAGTGTTGTAGGCAGGATCCTCTAGGTAGGCCAGTAGAGGACGTGGATGACAATAGGTGAGATGCTATGAGTCAGCCGGAGGGAGTGGTCAATCCACAGGTCATGACAGGTCAGATGGAACTTTTTCATTCTTATTTGTCTGCTTCTTCTTTTGTATCTATTTTGGTTGACCAGGGTGCAACACACTCTTTTAAATCACCAAAGAGGTGATAGATAGTTGTTATCTGTCTGTTGTTAGTAGATCTTATAGTCTTCGATTAGAAACCCCTCTTGTTGGCTCTGCCAAGTTGAGGGAGGTGTGCCCATCCTGCATTCTTTCTTTCACAGGACACATCATTCAAGTGGATCTTATTCCACTTGACATGCATGGGTTTGATGTGGTCTATGGGATGGATACCTTGGATAAGTACATGGTTGTCTTGGATTGTAGTTCCAAGGTTGTGATGTTCCATGCTGGTGATGTTTTGTGGATCTTCCAAGGAGAGAGGAAGATTTTTCTGATGTGCTTGGTTTCATCTATGACAATGGAGAGCCTGATGAAGCGAGTGTGTGAGGCTTTCTTGGCACATGTAGTGGATACTAAGAGGAGGAGTCTATATATCCAGGAGGTACGTATTGTGAGAGAGTTTGAGGATGTCTTTCTTGAGGAGTTTCATGGTGTTTCCCCTCATAGAGAGATTGATTTTGAGATCAATCATGTTCCTAGAACGCAACCCATAGTGCAGTCACTGTACATGATGGCACCAACTGAGATGCAGGAGTTGAAGAAGTAGTTGCAGGAGCAACTAGAGGAGGTATTTATCATACAGACCACTTCCCCTTGGGGTTCTCCCATGATTTTTTTCAAGAAGAAGGACAGTTCCATGAGGTTGTGCACAGACTACTTACAGTTGAACAAGGTCATGATCAACAACAAGTACATGTTGCTGAAGATAAATGATCTGTTCAATCAGCTGAGAGGTGTTATCGTGTTCTTAAAGATAGATATGAGGTCTTGATACCATCATTTGAAGATCAAGGAGGGTGACGTACCTAAGTCTACTTTTAGGACTAGGTATGGTCATTAGAAGTTTGTGGTTATGTCGTTTGAGTTGACAAACACGCTAGAGACTTTCATAGATCTGATGAACTGAGTGTTCAGGACGTATTTGGATCAGTTTGTGATGGTGTTCATCAATGACATCTTGATATACTCCAAAGATAGTTAGTAACATGATCAACATCTACACCAGGCGCTGATGTTGTTGAGGTTGCACATGTTGATTGCCAAGTTCAATAAGTGTGAGTTCTGGCTGAAAAAGGTGACTTTTCTGGGGGCATGTGATATCTACTAAGGTGTGTGTGTTGATCCAAAGAAGGTACAGTCAGTACTGTGGTGTTACCCCTAAAAAAGTTGACAAGGAAAGGCATTCCTTTTGTGTGGGATAACAAGTGTCACTGATCCTTCCAGTTGTTGAAGGAGAAGTTGATCAGTGCATTAGTGTTAGTTCTTCCAGAGTAGGGGAAGGGCTACATCGTCTTATATGATGCGTCGAATAACGACTTGGGATGCGTGTTGATGTAGGATACAAACGTGATTTCTTTAGCTTCGTGACAACTTAAGAAACATGAGAAAAACTACCCTACACATGATCTGGAGCTTACAACAGTAGTCTATGCCTTGAAGACATGGAAGCACTATATGTATGGAGAGAAGTGTCAGATCTTCATTGACCACAAGAACCTTCAATATATCTTCTCAAAGAAAGAGATGTATGTGCGGAAGAGAAGATGGATGGAGTTGATCAAGGATTATGATTCCACAATAGACTACCATCCAGGGAAGGTGAATGTAGTGACTGATGCGTTGAGCAAGAAGTCTTGTTCATCATCATCTGCTGATAAGGCATAGTTATATGCTTTGGTGTGCCACAAGCGAGACATGCTGGTGTCGCTATGCTAGATGAACGTATAGCTGGAGGTTCCCCTATTAGCAGGCTTGAAACCACATTTGCAGGTGAAGCCTACCTTGACGCAGTAGATCAGGGATGTGCATCAGAATGACCATGATATGGAATATTTGAGCATCGTTTGGCAGCAAGAGGTGTGATGACTTCCATGAGATAGAGGATGGGACTATTTGCTTCCATAACAGGACAGTGGTTCCTGATGTTGATGGTTTGTGGAAGATGGTTCTTGAGGAGGCCCATTCCTTGATGTATGCGATACACCCAGGAAGTACCAAGATGTACCATAGCCTAAAGGATTTGTATTGCTGGCCTGGTTTGAAGCGTTATGCAGCATGGTTAATTTGTTGCTAGATGTCTAGTTTGTTAGCGGGTCAAGGTAAAGCATCAGAAGACTATAGGTACGTAACAACCTTTGTTGATACCGCAGTGGAAATGAGATCATATCACTATGGACTTTGTGGTTGGTCTTCCTAGGACCGCCAAAGGTCATGAGTCCATTTGGGTGATAGTTGACATGGTGACTAAGTCAGCTCACTTATTACTAGTCAAGACGACATATACAATAGAGAAGTTGGCATAGAAATATGTTGATGAGATAGTTTGGTTGCATGATATCCCAGTTACCATAGTGTTTGACAGAGGTCCCCAGTTTACCATTCACTTTTGGGATTGTTTACACACAACGATGGGAACACAGCTGAGGTTCTATACAACCTTCTACCCGTAGTTAGATGGTCAGTATGAGAGGACCATTCAAATTTTGGAAGTATCTGTTGAGGGCTTATGTTCTACAGTTTCTTGGTAGTTGGGGGTGAACCTGAGTTTGATAAATTTTGCATATAACGATATCTATCAGTGGTGTATAGATATGGTACTGTATGAAGCTTTGTATGAGAGACGTTGTTTGTATCAAATCCATGTATCAACCTCCATTTTCTTTTTCCTAAAAGTGCAAATTTTATTCCCCACCTTACATTATAATGAGTAATTGTCCTTGACCCTGAAACAATGTATCACAGTATTAGGCTTTATGCAATTTGAGAAAAAAAAATTAGAATTAATTTCACATATTTTGGTATAGCCAGACTTAATATTAGGTGTGGGGTCAAGGTTTATATAATATCCATTTTATCCTAGAAAGAGAGATTAGAGGGGAGCAAACATCTAGAACCAATACTAATTATAAGGAAAATAAGTTGTCATTATATTAGGCTATTTAACACTTATTTGTCAACATTAACATCTAATAGTATAATGAAAAGGGAGTTTTGAGGCCCGAATCATGTTCCTCACTAGTCACTAGTTTAATAACCAACCAACGTATTGATGAGTCAAAAGGGGAGGCAATGCATAATTGAATTGCATTAAAGGATATTATGTAACGTAACATTGCACTTGAATGTCACGCTGGTTTAACCTTGCTGCGAATCGCTTATTCGACTAGTGTTAACGCAAACCACTTGTTTTGGGTCAGCGGAGAACCCCATCTTCGTCCCCGACGAACAACGAGTTGCGCGGGCGTTACTCAGACCTGAGGGTCTCTTCCGCTGATCGCACGCTGGTAGCGCTATTAATGCTAGCGGATTCATCGGCAGCGGTTTCGGGAAAACAATGCGGACTGAGGGAACCCTAAATCACCGCCTCCAGTGCCTCGAGCGAGAAACGCCCAAAATCCCTGAGCTGGCTCCCACCATTTTCGCCTAAAAACACCAAAGCTTCACCTCGTCTTATATTCCGCCGCCACAGGACCAACCCGAGACGAGTAACGTGTGTGCGTCGCAAGTACCTCAGTCCAATTCCTTCCAAACGCCGCTGAATTCGAGCTCTACAGCCAATATCGTCTCCGGCGAGCATCGAGCAGAAACGCCTCTGTGTTGATCTCCGGCCAATTGAAGGTACTGGTAACATCCCTAACTTATTAGACACATTCAATCTCCTCACTCAATTCGTGAAGTTTTACCCAACAGATGGGTCGACAAAATCCCGTGCTTTCCCGCGTGCGTGCTCTTGTCGACGGGAAACATGGTGTTCTGACTCCCAGGTCCAAAATATGAACCCAATACTAGTTCGAGTAGATATTGACCCACCAATTTCTGATCCTATCTGGCGATGAATTGATTTTGTTCTAGTTTAAGGGCTGGTTTGGTACGGTGTAGGACAAGAGTAATGAATTTAAAAGTCAGAAGTTGACGGTGCGTTTTTATTTGGTCGACCTGAGTGAAATTGTGAAAATAAACTCACGGGTTTTGAACCCCACAGCTGGCTCCCGTTTTGCCCAAAAGCGGAGAGTTTGTACTGCGCCTAGAAAGGGGCGGGACGGGTACGGAAATCGTTTTCCAGCCGGGCTGTGTTTTGGACATTAAATTGATGGAAAACCAGCAGCAACCAAACGAAATCAAGCAATAACAGCATATTCTGCCTGCACCCAACCAAATGCACTGCCTTACAAAGAAAAGTATTCCTTTCGAATTCTATCTTATTAGAATCACATAATTGCACCCCACTACACCTAACCAAACTAGCCCTAATTGTTAAGGATATGAAATCGCCACGATAAAGACATCTACTAGAGGACTGCCAGAGTATTAGATCGCCACTTCCCTCTAAGGGTACGTATGTTTGGCTGTATTTCACCGTAAAGAATTGCATTCGTACACCCAGCAACGAAAAGTTTGTGTTTGCTTTGCCGTAATGGGAAAAAGGACATCATCCTGTGCATTCAGTTCAAAAGCGAGGGACGCCGATATCCATCGCCCCTGCTGTGCATTTCCAGCTGGCAGTAAGCTTAATCCATGTACATGGATTCCCTAACTGCAGGATTCGTTGTAATCCCAATGAATCCGGCAATCCAAACTTGCCCTAAGAGACGACGATACGAGTGGGTTCTTGTTTCTGGTTCCTTCGCACCAAGTTGTTTTCAGAGGCGTGCATCCCCGTTTACTGTTGTGTATCTAATATCTCCTGCTCTGCAATACCTCGTATTGATTGCTACTGCGGTGAGCATGTGAGAGGTGCAGGTTGCTTCTCCGATCGGCAATGTTTTTACTCTCAATCAGAACTCGTCCAGATTCACGGAATTATTCCGGCGGACCGAGCTAGAATCCAGGGATCAAATCGGAGGCCTGCGAGAATACTCTTGTTAGAAGAGAGTCTGCCATGGGGGAGTCCCAACCCGTCGGACTGCTCCTGCAGTTGAGCGCGAGGAAGGGGTAGATGCCAAATGTTGTTGAATGATGTGGGGAAACGAGAGAACAACATCGTTGTTTCCTTGTTCCAGTAATTAAGAATTTTGGGATTAGTAAGGATCAATAAATCGGCACAAGGTCAACAATGAGTAAGAGATTTTTTACGTACATGAGTGTGCGCTTTTGACTCAGTAGGATTTTTAAGAATTTTTGGTATAGGCTTCAGAACCCCATTCTACGATTTCAGAGGGGATTTTAGTGGGTTAAATTATTGTATAAGACATGCTATTAACTCTTAAGTATAATTTTATGCATATGTGATTTTTTTTATGCATATGTGATATTAATCCTAGTTCAGACCTAGGTGACCTTTTATTTGACTTGCACAACGTCGGAGGTATGTATTCCTCCCTATTTTTAACTGGGCATTTATATGACTAAATTTTCTCATAAGAGGCAATTCTTGGAAATTTTTAATATATTGTATCACTTACCATTTGTTGACATATCCTATTCTTCTGAGATTATTAGTTACAGGTTGAATTGGGTCAATGACCCCACATGTTATTGTGATTGTCTTATGACACAAATGTCTAATGAATGATACATTTTGCCACTATTTTAATGTATGGTAGACTATTTGACTAGTTAATTATTGTAGACCCTTATGCCTAATCATTAGGGTGTGCTTTTCTACCTGGGGTGTGCTTTTCTACTCTTATATATACGGAGGTGTGTTTTTTTGCCTATGGGTGTGCTTTTCTACCCAAATTATATTTAGGCCAATGACTCAATGGTGTCTTGGCCCTACTATAGTTAATTTAGTCCAATATATCTGCATGTAAATAGTTGTTGTAATGTGATGATTAATGGTGGCAAGATCTACTATTTATTGGAATATTTTTACTGCCTCATTCTTTTGAAAATTCATTCCTTTTGACAATTCTCATTGAAACTTACCTATCTTTAGTGGCCCTTTTTTGGGGAACATCTTAACTTATTTTGAAACAATATAATGCCCTAGTTAATCTTGTAATGTACATACTCAGTTTTACTGACTCATACCTTTTAATTTCCCATCCTGGGTAATGTTCCCTACCACCCAGGTGCAGATCATCCTATAGATGCCTCGATTGAGGGACAAGAGTCAGCGGCCCCAGAAATTGAGGAAAATGTGCAATAGTAGATCGTGACTTTTGAGATGGCTAGGTTGCCTACTGCAACAGATCCGTTTTGTTTTAGTTCCCTTTTATTTTTCCTAGTTGACATGATGGTTGTTGTTGAGACTTTTTTCGATATGTAATAATTTAGTTACTTTTGTTGCTATACTTTTAAACGCTCTTGATGGACCATTTATTTGAGAATAATTTGGCACCCCCAATTATCTATAAGTGGTGTTTGAAATTATGTGTTGTTCTTATTTATTTTCAATTTAATAGTAGGGAGTGGTCCCCTATGAGACCCATTCTTTACATTGTTGGTCACCGTTTTGTTGGTATGAGGCAGGTGAGTATCAGCTTTTGGTCCTGAGTTAGTGCAGCAAACTCCAGAGAAGATCAAAAGATACAGCAATAGCTGAAGGCATCCTAGGACAAACAAAAGTCTTATGTTGATAACCATCACAAACCTTTAGAGTTTGAAGTGGGAGATTGTGTGTATCTCAAGGTCTCTCCTTGGAAATGTGTGTTGAGGTTTGGTAAGAAGGATAAGTTGGATCTCTGGTTTATGGGACCTTACCCATTGTGGCATGTGTTGGGAAGGTGGCTTACAAATTGGAGCTATCGCCAAAATTGCACAGGTTGCGTGATGTGCTCCATGTTTCCTTATTGAGGAAGTGTCACCCAGACACAGAATTGATGTTGCAGCCAGTGGAGGTTGAGTTGGAGGAGGATGTGTCGTATGTGGGGGATCCTTTGTTGATCTTAGATAGGATAATGAAGAATTTGATGAAGAATGATATAGTTTTAGTTAAGGTTTTGTGGCATCACTGGTGTGTAGGAGGCCATGTGAGAGTTAGAGGATGGGATGTGTAGGAAGTACCCATCTTTGTTTTCAT
This sequence comes from Alisma plantago-aquatica, assembly GCA_963693085.1. Taxonomy (NCBI): domain Eukaryota; kingdom Viridiplantae; phylum Streptophyta; class Magnoliopsida; order Alismatales; family Alismataceae; genus Alisma; species Alisma plantago-aquatica. The sequence continues at coordinate 412,409,729 of OY856411.1, read as the reverse complement.
AGGATTTTAGGGGTGAAATCTTTGTTAGGGATTTATGGTTGTAAGACCCCTGACCTTGCTTTCTAGTTGATCATGTTTTCTTAACATAATTAGATGCTTAAAACCTTAATTAAACCTTGTGATGTGCTTTGATATCATGTGACATGCCTATATTTTTAGTTGGGTTTAATTTGGATGTTGTTTGAGCTAGTTTTACATATAAGTGCTTGTTTTTGACCTAAGTACAATTTACCCACTTCTAGGGTAATTTTATGCAATTTGTCACATGCTTGTTGTGTCTCACATGATTTGACATCATTTGGAGAGAAATGTGCTTTGGGATGCCTTATCGTACCTTGGTATAAGTGATGACATTTGTGTGTTGAGATCTAGCATTTGCTTGAATGCCCTATGTAGATGGTTGACCTTGCTATGCGTTTGAATGATGAGTCTATGTTTCATTAATCACCAAGCTTTCCTTTGGCTAAGTTCTCTTTGATCGATGATTTTTTGGAGTGTGCCCCTACCCTTTCTGGCCGATGAGGCATATGACGCCTCTAGGTCGCCAAGAATCTAGGGTTAGCGGACATTGAACTTTGATCACCTTGGTCGTTGAAGATCTTTAGCGGTCACCATGCATGGTGATCTTCAACGGTCAATGGTATTCCTGGACCATGTGGTCGTTTGCTTTTCTTGGTTTTAAAGCCCTTTGATGCATGCCTAGGTGTGTTGCTTGCATGGACGAGCTTTGGTGGACAAATGTCATGTGTTAGCTTGACACCTAACCTTCCTTCTCTCTCTCCAACCTATAGCTATATAAACCTCTCTCGTTACATGCAACTAAACCTTTTTGCAACCTCTTTCTCTCTCCTTTTCCTTAGATCTCTTCCCTCTTGTTCTTGGTGGAGAAGGTGGAGCTCAAGTGGTCGATCCATCTTGCATGTTGAGCTATGGTTTGGAGCAACCCTTCTTATGATCGTTTGGTGATATCTTTGCTCTTCTATCTTGGTAAGAGATCTTTGTCTTGATCTTCGTTTTCTTTCTACCCTACCTTTCTTCTTTCTCTTCTTGGTCGAATCCATGGTTCTCCATGGTTTGAGTTATAGCTTGAAGATCATCTCTTTCCTTGACCTAGGGTTTTCTCTCTTGTGGTGTTGGAGCTAGCTTGGCTAGGAGTGGTGATCAAGAAGGGGTTTTTCTCTCTCTTTTCTTAGAGTTTCCTTGTTGTTGGAGTTTCTCTATCATATCTAATGTGATTTATATAGCTTTCTCCTCGGTTATTGCTTACACTTAACTTGCATGCAAATAATCTATCCTAAAAACATAGTTACAAGTTGAATGATGATATCTTGATCTAGGGTTTATGTTTTCTGGTGATCTTGAGTAGATAAATCCCCTTTGATGAATCCTAATCTTTTGTACAAGAAATATTGTTTGATGATGGAGGTTTTGATACTTTCATGCATGTGTTAAAAGTTGGTTTTCTCTCTCTAAGTCATGGTTTTACTTTCTCTCATGATGGTTGAATTTAGGGATTTGGAGTTGACCTTCTTCATGTGTTTTACACCTTGGTGGTTTTCAATTTCATGGTGATGATCAACCTGATGTTGGTGAGTTTTTGGTTGCCAAGTTTTTCTCTCTCTCCTCTTGAGGTTGCCAAGGATGTTGATGTTTGATGGTCGCCAAGTTTGACTACATATTTTGTTTGCCAATGTCTTCCTTCCTATGCGGTCGATGAGCTTTTCCATCTTCTTGGTTGTTGAATTTTCACCTATGTGGTCACTGAACCTTGGACCTTAATGGTCATTGATGTCTTGGATTCTTCAGCGGTGGATGAGGGGGTTGAACCCTATTTCTTCAGTTGTCAACATTGACCATTCTTCAGTGATCGATGAAGGTAGTACACCTAGTCTCAACGGTCGCCAATGTGCATGACCTAGGGGTCGCTGAGGTGGTTGACTTCTTCTGTCACCAAGAATGGTATTACTTGGTTTTCAACGGTCAATGATATCACTAATCCAAAGTGGTCGATGATGTTTTCTGGTCCGCTTGGTCATGATGTTTGTTCACTCTATGTTGGTGATGTTTGACCTAATTGCTTCCTAGAATGTTGGAGATGTTGATACTTATGGTTTACTTCTAGGGCTAATTTCGTTGGGTGTAGTAGGGTGTAGTTTAGTGAGTTCACAATGTAAAAATGTACATCAAACACACACTTTGTCGTCTGACTACATCCTACCAAACTGGCCCCTAATTGTTGTTTTAGAAACCTAATTTGGTTTGCCATGTTGAGCTTTAATCCTAATTCAAGTACATGACGATGTTGCTTAGCTTCCTTGAATAATTATCATGATGATGGAATGCTCTCTCTCCTAAGCTATTGTAACCCTAATTTAATATGTTGTGAATATCATGGTTCTTAAATGCATTGTTATGCCGAACTTATGTAACCCATGTATGGTGATGATGATGAGCCTTAATGAGGCATGGAGAGATAATGATGTTCTTGCAAGGAATAATGTGATAGCTCTAGGACCTTGAGTATGGTCATGTGCCCTAATTGAGGTGATATCCTATGATGATGTGATAAGGGATTGGTATCCCATGGCAATGTGATGATGGGTGTGGACTAATGTATGACAGTGAATAGTACCATGTGTCCATATGATAAGCCTTATGTTTCATACGTTTATATCTTTTTAAGTTTCTATCTACCCTTATCTTCGAAGAACTCTTTTAGGGTTTCCTTGTATCTTGATTGATGCAACTAAAAGACACCCAATTGGCATTAACTGGTCAAGTGGAACCCTAATCATGTTGTTGCCTTGTTCCATAGATCCATTCTAATGTTAGGACTTGCTGGATAGTGAAATGGGTATTCCTAAGGGAAACTTGGAGGGCATATTGTTGTGTATGTTGGGTGCATGAGATTGTATGTGTGTCCATCTCATCCTGATCCCAAGGTGCATGGAGGATGGCTACCGTCATGCCTCGGTGTGGGAACGGTTGTGGTCGTATCTCAGAGATTTTGCATATGTAATGTGTTTGAGGACAACAAAAGTTGTACTTTAGTGGCAGGGTTACATATACCCTGGTGTCTAGTGTCATGACCTATATACTTAGGCGGGATAGGTGTTTTGCAGTTTGACTTTATATGTCACTGCGGTAGACTCATATTGATTGAGGGCAAGGGAGATCCTAGGAGTCTGACTCTCCTAGATCTTATATGGCACTTATTGTGACTTAGCAGTGGTCAATTAGAATTGAGTGGTATACCTCAATTCCTCAGGACATTAATAAAAGACGTAATACAATCGTGTTGTATATTGTATAGGGATAAACATAATTCACATTAGATGTTTACCCTTGCATTGCTTCTTATATTTCTCAGTTGTTATATAATGTGGTAAAAGAAATTAATTGGTTCGTTGTGATAGTCTTACACCTTCTTCTTATTCCTTCTAATCATGTACAATGCCATGCTTATCTGTTTTATCAGTTTAATTATTTATTTAGCTGAATTTGCTCATCATGTTTAATAGTATATCTACTATAAGAATAATTGATAGTTGAGAGTTATATCTCTGTGCTTGAACGTTGGTTTCACCTCATGGGTTACCACATCCTTTTAGATGGTTGTCAGCTGTGTGAGAAGGATCGTGTTGTTGAGGAAGAGCATCTTGGAGATTAGTAGACGCAAAAGGTTGGATAACTACTAGTTGTTGTTAGTAGTAGAGTCTTAGTGTCGTCCTTGTACTCTTAGGTCTAGGAAGGGATATGTTTCATAGATAATGTATATGGAATCGTGGTTTTTTATAGTATGTCTGTGTTTGTATATGTGGCATGTATATGTGAAACATGATCTTTTGTATATATATTGTGGCTAATGCCACTGAACATATGTAAATACATGATAGGGTATGATATGTGATATAGGTTGTTGGACCTAGATGTAATGTTTCCGTGCATATTAGTATAGTTGGAATCGGTTTTAATTTACCTACTTTTCTGGTAATGTGGATGTTTAGTTGTTAATTGCATGCTTGTTTTAAGTAATCTCATTGGCGTGGCTTTGGGTTGTCACAATCACCCGTCCTTGTGATCTTGACAACATCATCTTTCAACATCTTATCAACAATAATACCTATGCCATTTCTATGTTTATGAATGACTGGTGAATGTGCTATTATATTGTACCTAAATCTTCAATATAATTAACTACATGGTGGTTTCCATGTATCCAATCTGAAGCACAATATTCAAGAGCATGCAGCATACACGGTGTTATGAACCATATGCTGAAGAAGAAGAAGCTTATCTACCAAAAGAGAATTATAGAAGTCCTTTCTACAAAGTCTAAGAACCTCAAGAACAAAAAGTTAACCAAAATCATCTATAGCAACCTTGGGAAGGATGATTCCACTTGGGAGTACAAATATGACTTGGAGAAGTCTCAAACTTACCTAACTTCAATTTGGATAAATTTCGGGGATAATGTTATTTCGTGGAGGGATGTAACAAAGTTAATACGTAAATATAATTTAAGAATATTTAGTTAGATTAGGATTTTTGTCCACATTTACTCAAGGCCAGGTCCTTATGATTGGTGGGAACCAACCCAAGGCCATTTTGCACACATTTTGAGCATGGCATTTTGCCTTGCCAAGGTATTAGGGCACCCTAAGTCATTCTACCTTCTACTAGAGTTCAAATTATGTCCCCCTCTCACTAGGGTTCTAAAAGATATGTATACAACCTCTATATTAGCAATCAAGGGTGGAGTGCACACCAAAGACCACACTTATGTTTTTAGTTCTTTTCACCACTTTTCACCCCTCTATCTTCTACCTTCTCTCTCCACTGAAAAACCCTAAAGCTAATCCTTATCCACCACTTCATATTCATATGAAATGTCAGTTTCCCTCCATCCAATGCGTTCAAGCCCAAATATACACCAATGTAGGATTAAGATATAAGCAAAAGGATGGTAGCTGCAACAAGCTCATCCTTTGCATGACTTCTTTTCTCTCTATGTCCTCTTTTGTTGTAAATGTTATTGTGTGTAGCTAAACTTCCTAGAAGGTTTTTCACGTGATGGATTTAATTTATTTTGTTCTTAAGTATGAATGTAATATTATTTCTTTGGCTATTTATGTGTCATTACACTTTTATATCTATTATGTTTCACTCATTCTTATTTCTACAATTTATGGTCGCCATCAGAGGCATAGAGAGAAGATGAATAGGGGGAAGGTGATGAAGGAACCAAATGGACTTGTAGGCATTTGGTTTCTCTAACCACCCACATCCTATCAATCTTCTTTACAAGCCTAATATGAGTGATCTATATAGATAGGTGATGAAGGGGCCACACAGACTTGTAGGCATTTGGTTTGATCTATTCAAATTCTCCTCCTCCACTTTTTAAGGAGCATCATATGATTAAATAGAGTGTTAAAAGGGATGAAACACTCCCATAGACATCCTATTTCACACATTCCCATAAAATAGGAATACAAGGAATACTTGGAAATCTAAAATCCTACATATATGCGTGATTTTATGATTTCTTTTGGCAATTGAGCATTGTACGGGTGGATAAGTGATGTCACAATATATAAACTCCTATGTTCCATCAAGAGATTATAATTGATCTCCCTCTGTCTGGTTATACTCAAACATCGCTTTGAAGACATAATACCTTTCACACTTTACATGATTCTTAAGATGTATAACCATCTCAAGAATGTTCATGCTTCAAGCTATTTATGCAACTCATAGTTCATATATCTAAGCATAAGGTTCTTAATGTCTTAGGCATCATTGGCATACTTCAAATAAGCATCCAATTTTACCTTAGGCACATTTGGAGTGGTTCTACTGGCTCTGGTCTTTCAAGGACTTTGGAGTTTACACTCGCCATTGAGAACACTTCTCAAAAATCCCAAACCAAATTTGAAGTTTATCTCGTTTATGAACCAATCATAACAATAATGTATTTGTGTTTGTCATTTGGATTCTACAAAAGAATTTTGCAACTTTTAAAAACATTTTTGATTTATTTGATTTGACAATTTTGACGATATTAATTAGGCCTTTTAATAAATTATCGCTCCCATTATTTTGATCAAATTGGTATCCATCACCATCAATTCGGAAGATTGCAACGTACAACCTTCTAGTGAGCCAAGATCCAAAACAATTGAGTTATTACCCGGCCAATGCCAGCGTCCATAATCATTTATTAAGGTAGGTAACTTGTACCAATTGCATCATATGCAATTCTTGGATATATGATATGCACAACTCTTTGCCATAGTCATCTACATGCCTCTAAGTGCTTAATCTCATTAAGACCACTTAGTTAAGCCTAACCCAAAAGCCAACACGATAGGAGTGAACCCCACTTGGCGGGCCCACACAACTACCATCACACTTCCACGAGATAGACAACGCACCACCCTTGGGATGCCCACACTTGTTGATCAAGCTTTTCATGTATGCTTCTTATGGAAAGAATCTAAGACTTAATATTATATTGAGGGATTTTATATAAGTACATATACATATCCAATCACCACATTATTATAGTACGTATCATATACATGCTATAACCACAATGAAAAAATATGCAATAACAATAAAAGCGATGATTATGGCCATCCTATTATAAGTCCTTGGATCCATCAAGAATTATAGTCATCTAAGGTCTACATCATATGCAACCTATTGTTGATGAAGAACTTTGTCCTTGAACCATTCTGGGTTGATCATCTCATCCTATGACATGATCAGCTTGCCTCTTAGCTGGTTGGTTGGTTGGTCTGGCCTCTGATGTCTAGGCATCTCCAATAAGCAGTTGGGCCATTAGTCGGTTGATTCGGCTCCATCTTAGCAATCCTCCTCAGTCCTCCAGGCGGTCGGCTCATTTGGTGTTGAACATCTTCTTCTTCAATGTAATAGAAAATAAACTATCCTACTTTTACATAATCTTTGGTAAACCTCGAGTTACATTTGAGGGGAGCAAGGGTAGAAGAGAAAGGATCTCAAGTTATCTCGAGTTACATGTGGAATAAAAGGTAGAGGCTCGGTATGCAAACCAAGATGCAAACAACCATAACCAACTAAGCACACATAGGGTTTATAGGCCATAATCATGCTACACATCCACCATCAAAGCCGTTTTAGGGAGACACATATCAATTTCATAAATACCATATCATATATGTATATTAGTTTGTGGTCGCATGTGATATTTAGTCAAATATGCACATTAGTCATTTTAAATATTCACATCGTATGCAATAAATAAATGATTTTAAAATCAAAATCGGATCATATCGATTTATCCCCAAACACATTACGTTGACGTGGCTTGGATACTACTGTTGGGTTTTATGGCCTCAGAGTAGGTAGTATAAACAAAAATTTTACTGGCCATTAACCAATAACAGTAGATCGCATCAATGACTATGCAATGGGAAGGATGGTTTTAGCGAGATATACCTGGTCATGGGGCTTGCCCAGTGACAATACCTCGCAGCCATGTGCGGTCTTCAATGCCATGTCTTTAACGGTGTCTGTGCAGCTCCTAGTCTTCACCATTGACTCTAGCCTCCACCACATACTGCGGCTGACGTGTCCTCCTGAGTGGAAGACATCTCCCACCTCTGTAGATAGTCCACACGGACCACTTGGAACTCCTATCATTCTAGAAGAACTGGCAGGAAGGAGACGACCCTCCTATTGGTGAACTAGCACCAACCTGCTCTCCCGAACTCAGACTATTTTTCTGTAGTTGTCTTTCTCTCGTTGTGCCTCCCTAGTCGGGTAGCACTCTCTAAGGCTCTCTCGGTTACCAGAACCAGAGAGGACAACAACTTTGCAGAGCAATTGATGTTCTGAGTTGTGTGTTCTGAGAAGCCCCAAATACCCCTCTATTTATAGTAGAGGGTAGGGTTAGGGTTCCCAGTGTGTTCGGGAGTAGAAGGATCTAGAAATTCCATGAATAGTTTGTACTACGGCAGGCAAACTGGTCGTTTCATAAATGAACCGATCATTTGGCAAGGTGAGCCGATCGGTTCACTAGTGAATCGGTCGGTTGGGAGTGTGAACCAGTTGTTTTACTAGTGAATCGGTCGGTTGGGAGTGTGAACCAGTCATTTCACTAAGTGAACCAATTGTTTCACTTCCCAGACTTTCCTGCAATTGACTTTCCTTAATCATTTCCAATTAATTCAAAGATTAATCCTTATTCCAATCAAAATTAACAAGTGAAACATGAAAGTTTTATTCCAACCAGGAAAATCCCAATTTCCTCAGTTGGCAGGACTGTGAGATGCCTGGTTCACCAAGTGAACCGGTTGGTTGGCTCACATCGATCGGCTCACAAGGGTGAACCGGTCGGTTGGCAGTCCTGACATTGCCAATGCAGTCTCCAATCGACCTGACACTCTAACCAGCTAGTTCAACACTTGAACTTGATATTTTTGAGTCCTTTCAGTCAATTAACGTTGGCAGTGAATGTTCATAACAACTTATGACATCACAAGCAATGAGCGGAATCTAGTAACTCATCATTGCTACCCAAGTAACTTAGAAAGTTGAAGAACAACTTCAACCTACAATCTGTGATTAGTGTAACAGTGATCGTATAGTTCCTTTGTCGCTGACATCCAGATTGAACTCGAGGCATGGTACGTCATCCTCTTCAACATTCAATCCATGTTCTTTGACTTAGAGCAGACTGTCTGAGATGCATGTGAATTCACATATCATATATTGAATCATATGAGTATGGCCATACAATTCTCAGTCTTGCTTATCAAGGGGCCCTGGATATCATACTCCTTGTAGGAGGGAAAAATCCCATATCTATCACTCACAGTCAAGTCCCCATGTATCAAAGTCACCCAATCATCACCGTTATAACAACCCATGTTTCAGGACAGCGTTTGATGATGTCAAAGTGTACCCAATCACATGTGATGAGTGCAATGATTTCAGGTCTAAGAACCACAATCACCACCATCACTATGAGAGACGATTGTGACGACCATTCCATGGTATCCATGTATCACTCTCATGGTAGGTCTGTTTGATATACTATTCTCTAACATATATCTATGTGCTTGACTTGATATCATATATCATGACTAATGAGACTCTATCATCAATCAACACACACTCTAGTCTTATGTATTACTGTTGTCTATTTTACTTCCATAGTAATATCCGACTAGGGACATAACAAGAATGTATGTACTCTTATCATACACATGGTCTCATTGTTCAGGTCCTCGACCTAAAGACATATGTCATCGAGTCACATCATTCTTTAGACATCTGTCATGTAGGTTTCATCATCTCATGACTGAAATAAACATAATAAACGGAATTACCTTTATTATTATCAAATCAAGTATCATATGCCTCATTGTAATCATAACATCATTGGCTCTCTGGGCATACCATACCAACATGATGTCCCCAGATTTTCAACGCCTTGACCACACGTGTGACATTCGAATTGAAACCCTCACCTCAGTGAGAGTCCCAATTCAAACTCACACACTAGGCCAAGAAAAAGAAAATCAGAGGATGTCAGAAGGAAACAATAGTAGCACACGCACATGAACCAGAACAAAACCATACAACACATGTTCACCATTCAACATATAATTACAAAATTAATTATTACAAATTGATATTTCACATTGAACAATAAACTTTTACATGTACATGTACTACATCTACAACAAGATCTTAAGACAACAAGTCCACTTGTACAATAGCTTGCCCACAACTCTCAACTATCCTGGTTATTCAAGAGCATATGTCCACAACCTAAACAAAAGATTACATGTGGTACACGCCAGCACAATATTCAAGAATATTGTACTTAGTATGCTTATGTGTATTTATATACCTCTCATTACTAAGCTTGGCAATAAGATAAAACTAATACTTGGCAGTTTTAAGGAAATATAATGAAAGGCATATACTTGAACAAAGATGTTTGTTAACAAAAGAGAACACATATTTTAAGCACATTTTCCATTATATACTTGTGCATCTGCCTACTAATGGGATAGATGCATAAAGGCCTTATGATATGCTTACCAAAGAGATAGATCATTGTACATGTGATTAGCTTACCAAAGAGATAGATCACTCACTAGCATTATGCTTATCAAATAGATATAGTGCTTTCATATAATGGAACAAGATATATTATGTTTCATGCATTCATAGTCGTAAGTATGGAAAATCAAACAAGATATCATATAAGAACAATCATATTATCCAATATCATATGCCAAGTATTTTACTACACATATAGTACACACATACCGTATAATAAGCCAAGTAAGAGGTAAGGGCATACCTTGAAGAAGGCAAAACCTAATCAACACTTAATCTTGAGGTCAACTATATCCCTGGTCAATCTTGACTAAGACAAGATCACATGTACCATCATCAGATTCCCATCATCTGAACCCTATTTGATTCATTAGGGTTTTACTTAGTTCATTAAGATGTTCTGATCATTATATCTTGTCCTACTCTTCTTGTTATTTGGGATTGATGTTACTGATTTTGTATTCCATATTAGAAAAGATCATATGCCCATTAGTTTATATCATTGTGTGTAAGTGTTAACCCTAGATCATATTCATTAAGAGTATTAGGGTTTATATCACATTAAGAGCAATCATCATCGTATAACATGAATCATGTGAATCTAACTGATATCAAACCTACATATTAGCTTCCAGTTACTGATATGAGCTTACTCTGTAATTTCTAGGATTTCTTAAGTGTATTTGTAATTATTACACATTAATTAGGGTTATTATCCCTAATTAGCCATATAAAACAAATTACATGATTATCTGTCATAAAACAATCATTTCTAACATTTTATGGATTATATATCATATTTCAGTCACTGAAGAATTATCATAAATTTAGATCATCATTTGATATTTATAATACATGATATGAGCATTTCACAACTCACATGATATTCCTGATGTAAGTGCATGAAAAGCCAGATTTTTCTATTTCATTGTGTTCTACAAAAATTTTCTAAGAATTCTAGTACCTTGTTTGTAATTTTCTGACGAACGAACTAATTACTATGATTTATCAAACATTTAGGTTATTTAGAATACTATTACCTTTTAGGCCAATGAGGCGTCGCCATGTGGCCATAAAGGGACATTGCTCAAAGCTAAGCCGGTCAATTCATCGACGGTTTGTGGCCGCTGGTTGGTCTAGATGGATCAGCCTTGTCTCTCTTTTCCTTGCCTGAGCTAGTCAGGTTCAGGGTTGAGCAAACCAGGTCTGAGCCCTCTCCCTCTCACTTTTTCCCTCGCATTCTCACGTCTATAGGACTCATGCTCTCTGCGTCAGAATCACCACTGTAGCTACAAGCTCCAATGATCAATCAACCGCTCAGGAGTACTACTCATCATCTCTAAAGGCCTCCATCATCTTCGACATCATTGGTAAGATCCTCACGGCATCTCAGGCTCGCTGGTTGTGGCTTCTACTTGCGGCTCGAGGAGGCTGCTGTCGCGGGGTGTGGCTTGGCGGAGAAGATAGGGGGAAAACACCCTGATCTTGTTTGTGTTGGTCGAAGGCTTCCAAAAGGTTCACATAGCCTCTACGAACACTGTGAGACCCTCTGATTGCGGTGGAGAAGCTCTGCAGCAAGCATTTGAACTATGTCTTCTTCTCTGGCTAGAAGGGCTTGGTGTAGTATCCACACACCACAAACAGAGACAAGGCCACCCACAGTTGACTCCAATGAGTTTGGTCTGCCTTCTCTATGCCTTATTCCCCTAGTATCCCCTCTCTACCTCTACTTCCTTCTTCTTCCATGGATTGCAGTCTGTGCTTTTTGGTGGAGAGGCGGGACAAGGAAGAAGGTGATACGCCCAACACTAGTCATGAAAAGATTGTTGTGAGGGGTCATAGAATTTGGAATGAGGGTATGGATCCATGTACTTGGTTACCTCTCCCCCCTCATCCCATGATCTCATCGAGTGGTGGTGAGAAAATATGTGGAAAAAATTGCTTCGGAGCCTTGATCTAACTGCAAGGAAGGAGACAACTCTACAGTCGTTGATCTCCCATCCAAGGGCTCAGAATACCCCACACAACAACTGGATCCATGGTTTACACACTTACCCCATCCAAGTGTAGGCTACTGGATAGTAGATATAAGGCCAAAAACTTGCCGCACTGCCCTGCCCAACCAAGGGCCATGTGACACAACCAACTTAGGTTGTATAATTTGAACCTTGCTAATCGATTGCATCAAAATGCACATTATTTCATCATTTTTAAACCTAAATAACTTCCTGTAGGAGTATCCAATCTTCATGAAATTTTAACCATATCTCTAATACGACATAAGATTAATTCTTCTCAAATTTTTTATTCCAAAACTCAATTGTTTGATCATTCAATTAAATATCCCAAAAAGACAAACTCATGGATCTTAAACATGATGTCAACATCAATGAACAACTACATTTAACTAACCACTTGTAACTTTTAATATAATTCAAACACATGATTTCACTTATGTCATTATTTATTTTAAGATTCCAAAATTTCACTCTATCATAGCTTGAGCCTCATGTGATATGTTCATCCTCCTATATCTGTGTAGGTTGACTCAAAACCCAAACACCCACTCACTTTATCGTTAATCACTTTTTTCTACCAAGTGTTTATTGAATTGCCACAATATATTTTTCTTTTTATGGTTAATTGAATATTTATTAATTCTTCAGTTTATGTATTCATATTAATTGGTTAGTTCTTACCTAGTTTTCTTGAAGTATAGTTTACTATTTGTTTATATCATTAGACCAAAAATCAAGTATTTATCCTTGATACCCTACCTCCTTGCATTCTGAAGTAAGGCATAGTCTACATGTTGGGTTTTAGGGGAGACAGAGAAGGCAGCGGAAACAAAAAAATTCTCCCCCAACCCAAACCGAGGAAACGCGTCAACGTCTATATAATAGGAAAGGATGGTTTGTGGAATCATACCTTGTCCCGAGGCTTGCTCGGCGACAATACCTCGCGCAATGCGCGGTCTTCAACTCCGGACTTCGACGGTGTCTGTGCAGCTCCTGGTCGCACCGGGACTGACAACTCCTACTCAAACCGGACTGTCGGATGACAGTTGTCCTCCTAAGCGGCAGTGTCCTCCCGCCTCTGTAGTAGTCCACACGGACCACCTGGAACTCCACTCTCCTTGTCCCACAAGGAAGTGGAAGGAGTCGCACCCTCCTGTTGACGTACTAGTCGCCAACACGCTCTCCTGCCTCCTGTTGCAACTGCAGTTGTCATTCCCTTGCTGCACCTCCCTTTTGCGGGAAGCACTTGCTCGGGCTCTCTCACGGTTACCAAAACCAGAGAGAACGACAACTTGCAGAGCAACTGGTTGCACTGAGCTGTACTTTGAGAAGCCCCCAATACCCCTATATATATAGGAGAGTCATGGGACAGGGTTCTCCATCCCGGGCAATGCGGGACTAATGCAGGAGTAGAAGGGTTCGAGAATTTTCCACCAAAAGCAACCATCTCGCAACCTGAACTGATCGGTTCACTGCTGAACCGATCGGTTCGGCCATTGAGCCGATCGGTTGGACCTGAGCCGATCGTTTGGGGCACTCGAACCGATCGGTTGGTGCCCTGAACCGATCGGTTCATGGTCCTAATCCGGCTCAAAATGACTTTCCTTGTTTCTTTCCCAATTGGTATCGAATACCAATATTATTCCCAATCGAATTGGGCAATTTGAAACGAAAGGAAAATCCTTGCCGACATGACTTTCCCAACTGGTCGGTTGCACCAGTTGAGCCAATCGGTTCAACTCTTGAACCGGTCGTTTCAACCTGGGCATGAGCCGATCGGCCTGGACATTCCAGCCGACCGGTTCAGCAACCTCAGCCGACCGGTTCATCACATGAACCGATCGGTTGGGAGCACAGGTTGGGCAAAATCAGTCAATTGCGATTTCAATCAATCTGATACTCCAATCAATGCGTCCAACACCTTGAACCATACGATATTGAGCCATCGACTGATTGAGTGTTTAATTGAACTACTAAACTCCTTTAGTAATCAATCTAAACATTGCTTTATGGACAAAACTCCTCTTCCAGGTTAAATCCTATGTGTGTGACCCTGCAGGTCCATTTCACGTTGGCAGTGAAAGTCCATAACACTTATGACTTCACAAGAAAAGAGCGGTGCCTAGTCACACATCAGTGCTACCCAAGTGAAAGTAGAAAGTTGGAGAACAACTTTCATCCTACAATCCGTGAATGGTGTTACATCGAATGTATAATTCCTTTGTCTCTGATATCCCGAATGAACTCGAGGCATGGAACAGTCATCCTGTCAACGTTCATTCACTTCCTTGATCTCAGAGTAGACTGGAAGAGATATGTATGACATCAGTATCATATACTGATTCACACATGCGTGCACGCCTTTATCAATCCTACTCATCAAGTGGCCATGGATATCAAACTCCCTCAGGAGGGACAAATCCCATATCTATCACTCACCCCTCAAAAGCCCCATGTGTCAAAGCCACCCAATCATCACCTTTATAACAACCCATGTTTCAGGACTGCGTTTGATGATGTCAAAGTGTGCCCAACGACATGTGTTGAGTGCAGTGATTTCAGGTCTAAGAATCACACTCACCACCATCACTGTGAGTACTGACTGTGACTACCATGTCATGGTTCCATGTGTCAAACTCACGGTGGGTCTGTCCGGTACCTTGTTCTCTAATAAGTACCTATGTGTTTGGTTTGATATCTCTATATCATGACTAATGAGATTCTGTCATCAACCAACACCACAATCTAGTCTTGTGTGTCATTGCTGTCTATCTACCTTCCACAATGACATCCGACTAGGGACATAACAAGAATGTACAAACTCTTAGCATCCGTATGATCTCATCGTTCAGGTCATGAACCTGAAGGCATACGTCATTGAGTACTGTCATTCTCTAGACATTCAATCTGTTCTATCACTATCTCATATGACTGAACCAGAAAGAATTGGAAGCTCGCCTTTTATGTTTATCAAATCAATCTCAATGTATCCCACCAATCATCCCATGATTGGCTCTCAGGGCATACATACCAACAGACTCCCACTTGCACTGCGAGCCAATCACCCATGAATCATATTCATAGTGATCTTCAAACATGTCCCACATGTTACTGTGCTCTAGTGCCAACATAGTGAGTAATGACAACACCTTGCCAAAGTCTGTATAAATTGCATGTCTCTCATCTCTTCGTTGTACGTCACACGTATGAGATGGAGTTGCCGTAATATGCGATCTTGTATTCCATTTGCTAACCTTTAGCCACATTGCATGATCAAGGATTCCAGACTTGTCATCAATGAGTGGAATATAAGTTCATCTCATGAACTTTCAGATCCATATAGTATCCACTGTTGTTCACTAACACATAGATACTCGGCTTTTCCCCTTTTTAAATGGCTTTATTGGAACACTTCCAATTATCAACAAACATTCTCTTTTATACATCTTATGTATATTTTGCGATTAATTTTCTATCCTTTCAGAAGTTCGCATCAATGTAACTCTTTACATCGAACTCTTCCTTATTTCCATAGAACTAGTACTTCACAAGCACTTATCAAGTTCTCATGGTATTCCAGTAACTCTTACTGGAAATAGACAGACATCCACTCGTCATGTCACACATATGAGTTATCAGGATGAGCACATCATATTGCCATGTCCTACACACAAGATGATGAATGCATTTTTATTCTTGCCATGTCATACATGCAAGATAATGGGATGATTACATACATGATAGATCCATATCTATTCTTAGTGTTCCCATTCTTCATAAGAATTGGACACTTGGCCTTGGGATACTAACTCCATGTAACATGGACAAGTTTTCTCCCACTGAATCTGTGCATACTGAACACTTTAGTACAGATTTCCAATGTATGCTTTCTCTTTCAGGTCAAGAGATTTTTGAGAACTATCTCTATAGATCTCTATTCCTATCACATAGGAAACATCTCTATCTTCCTTAAAGATAATTTCCACTTTTGGATTTCCATTCTAGAACAATTCCATTTCACATCAATATGTGGAATGTGAATACGCTCCCACTAAATCACAGATCCCTTCTTTATCTTTGACATATCAGTCAAACCCTTTGACTATATCATCAAAATAAAGATCCAATTTTGAGTTTCTTGTACTCAATCAATCACATTGATTAGTCCATTGTAACTTATAGACTTCATTTGCATTAGTGGATTCATAAACCTTATAGGATGTGTCACGTACACATCCTGGTTTTATTCCTCATAGGAATGCGGTTTTAGTATCCATATGCCAAATGTCTTAGTCATTAAGTTGCAATCAACAAGCATCATCCTTGTCAAAATGTTATCCATGTGTCTTAACACTTAAGACTTATTTGCACTTATGGATATGATCCAATGAGTTCTACCATTAAGGTCATACCTTATGGTTCACATGGAAGTCATTTAGGATGTAATGGTTTTAAACCATAACTCAAGATTCGGTTCCTCATATTCATCTTGATAGTTGAATCATCACATGAACAACTCATCACATAGATAATTGAGGTGTATCTGTTAAAGATATAAGAACTCACAACTCTTGTGATTCTTAATTTCTTTTATTAGTGTGGGGCATTCTTTTATTAAGAAGAATTCAGTTATTTGATAATCATTCTCTAACTCCTTAGAGTATGATTCCTTCTTGATTCAGACATCACCATGCCTTAATCATGAGTTCACTATGATACACTATCATAATCACTCATAAGGATCTCAAACATTTGGTCCAAGTATTTCATTCATTGATCCCATCAAGAATTAATACTTTACCAAATTTGTACTTCATTTATGATAATCTTGAACACTTCAAGACATTCATATTGGTATTTCTCTAAACACCAATTGAAGTATTAGCATTTATTCCAATAGGTATGTAAATACATCACATTTATTATACCTAATAGGATAACCACTCTCCTACTACATTAGTGAAGATTGATCAATCATGTCTAAGATATTCATGTCCCTTACTGGTTCTCTAACCAAAAGAGTCTAGTTTTATCCATCACATGGAAACTAGAAATGAATTTCTCATGATTAATGCTAATTAAATTGTTTGAGTTATCTATAACTTTTAGGTATCATCTTATCTTATGTATATCAAATATCACAAGATAAATAAGGCATTGCCACAAAGATCACATCTTTATAAATTGAAACATCTCTTTATTAATTTCCATCATTGTCATACAATATGCAAAAATAAAGTGTTTCTATCTATTGGCAAGTATGAAATAACAGTTCATAACTGTATTACATGCCTTATTGGCTGAAAATAAACTAAAGTATTCCTATCTATAAAGGCAACACTTGCCCCAAGTAAGAATGCTTTACACTTTACATCTTGATATCATATATCTCAAAAAGTGTTACAAGTTTATTTACATGACACCTTCAAGTAGAGGCTTCAGTCGCCTCCTTCTTCTTTTGTTCTTCCAGGTAGAGAGGACAATTCCTTTTCCAATGTCCTGGCTTTTGACAATGGTGGCAATTTCCTTTCTTGGTCACACCTCCCTTGGCCTTGAGAGCTGAAGATGGCTTGGACTCCTGGCTAGCTTCAGAACCTTTCTTAGCTTTGCCCTTGCCCTTGCGCTTGGACTTGCCTTTCTTGCTCGTGATCACCATCACGGACTTAGGCTTGTCCTTCTTCATCTGTAACTCGGTTGTCCTCAACATGCCCAACAACTCTGACAGTGGCCTATCAAAGTTGTTCATGTTGTAGTTCATCACAAACTGACTGTAAGATTCTGGCAACGATTGCAGTATCACGTCAGTAGCCAACTCTTGGCTCAGTGGAAATCCCAGTCTCTGTAGGTTCTCCACATACCCAATCATCTTGAGTGTGTGAGGACCAACTGGATCTCCTTCTGTCATGACGCACTTGAACAGCGCCCTAGAAACATTGTACCTCTCTTGCCGTGCCTGATCTTCATACATGTTCCTGAGATGCAGAATCATCTCTATGACACCCATGTTCTCATGTTGCCTCTGCAACTCATGGTTCATTGAACATAGCATCAAGCACTTTGCATCAATGGCATCATCAGAATGCTTCTTGTAAGCATCCCTTTCTGCCTTTGGTGCATTAGGAGCGGGTTCCTCTGGAATTGGAGAATCCAGGACATAGAGCTTACGCTCTTGAGTGAGAACAATTCTCAATGTCCGATACCAGTCGTGGAAGTTTGTCCCATTTAGCTTGTCCTTGTCAAGGACCGATCGCAAAGAAAAGTTGTTGTTGTTTGTTGCCATTTGAACTACAAAAAGGAAAATATGCAATTTTAGTTCAAAACTCATTTTTGACTTAATTGATTGATTTGAAAGTTTGACGATATAATTAGGCCTTTAATTAATTATCGCTCCCACTATTTTACTTCAAATCGATAGCCCTCACCATCAATTCGGAAGATTGCAGCGTACAACCTTCTAGTGGGCAAGATCCTGAAATCCTCTAAGCCATGGACCAGCTAGGGCTGTCACCCACAACATAGATCTCTCAGGTAGGCAACTTTTTCCAATTGCATCATATACAACTCTTGATAAGATGTCATATACAACTCTTTGCAATGATCATCTCCATGCCTCAAGGTACTAGATCCCATCTAGATCACCTTGTTAAGTCCGACCCAAAGCAAACACGATGAACATGCACCCTGCTAGGGTAGACCCACACATTCATCCTTCACACTTCCACGAGGTAGACGGTGCACCACGCTAGGGCGTGCCCACACTTGGTCGAACAAGCTTTTCACGCGTGTCGCATTTGGAAGGCATCTAAAACTTAATATTTTAATGAGGGATTTGGTTTTATATACATATACATATCCAATCACCACAATACATAGTACGTATCATATACATGCTATATCCCACAGAAAACATGCACAAACGATAAAAAGCGATGATTATGGCCATCCTAATGTGATTCCTCGAGCCAAGAGGAATCACGGTCATCTAGGTCTACATCACATGCAACCTGTACAAGATGAACTCTGTGCCTTGCCTTCCGAGTTGATCAACTCATCATATGAATGATCTGTACTCTCCAGCCGGTCGTCTGGGTGCCACCAGCCGATCGGTTGGCTCCTCCAACCGATCGGTTCGCCTGGTCATCGTGCATCTCGTCATGTCCGCCACCCGCTCGTCTCGCTCCTCGAACCGGTCATCAACCGATCGGTTCACTCCTTGAACCGACCGTCTGGAAGGTCAACCGATCGGTTCACTCCTTGAACCGACCGTCTGAGCAGTCGTCATGATGTCCGCCGGTCTTTGACATAACAGGAAATAAAATCTATCCTATTTATTACATTGCTTTAAAAAGGAGAAACCCCGAGTTACATTCGGGGGGAGCAAAGGTAGGAAAGAATCTCGAATTATTTCGAGTTACATCAGGAATAAAAGAGGGAAGATCGGTGCGCAGACCGAGATGCAAGCAACCACAAACAACCACACACAGATAGGGGTTTATAGGCCATAATCACGCTACACACATCCACCACAAAACTCGTTTAAGGGCGACGCGTATCGAGTGCATTAATAATACATATCATATATGTAATTAGGGATTTGTGGATTTAGGATTGGACATGCATAAAGCCGATATTATTCGCATCGTATGCAATAAATAAAGGCGACAAACCAATATCGATCATATCGATATTCCTAAAATATAGAACAGCTGACGTGGCTCTGATACCACTGTTGGGTTTTAGGGGAGACAAAGAAGGCAGCAGAAACAAAAAAATTCTCCCCCAACCCATACCGAGGAAACGCGTCAACGTCTATATAATAGGAAAGGATGGTTTGTGGAATCATACCTTGTCCCGAGGCTTGCTCGGCGACAATACCTCGCGCAATGCACGGTCTTCAACTCCGGACTTCGACGGTGTCTGTGCAGCTCCTGGTCGCACCGGGACTGACAACTCCTACTCGAACCGGACTGTCGGATGACAGTTGTCCTCCTAAGCGGCAGTGTCCTCCCGCCTCTGTAGTAGTCCACACGAACCACCTGGAACTCCACTCTCCTTGTCCCACAAGGAAGTGGAAGGAGTCGCACCCTCCTGTTGACGTACTAGTCGCCAACACGCTCTCCTGCCTCCTGTTGCAACTGCAGTTGTCCTTCCCTTGCTGCACCTCCCTTTTGCGGGAAGCACTTGCTCGGGCTCTCTCACGGTTACCAAAACCAGAGAGAACGACAACTTGCAGAGCAACTGGTTGCACTGAGCTGTACTTTGAGAAGCCCCCAATACCCCTATATATATAGGAGAGTCATGGGATAGGGTTCTCCATCCCGGGCAATGCGGGACTAATGCAGGAGTAGAAGGGTTCGAGAATTTTCCACCAAAAGCAACCATCTCGCAACCTGAACTGATCGGTTCACTGCTGAACCGATCGGTTCGGCCATTGAGCCGATCGGTTGGACCTGAGCCGATCGTTTGGGGCACTCAAACCGATCGGTTGGTGCCCTGAACCGATCGGTTCATGGTCCTAATCCGGCTCAAAAAGACTTTCCTTGTTTCTTTCCCAATTGGTATCGAATACCAATATTATTCCCAATCAAATTGGGCAATTTGAAACGAAAGGAAAATCCTTGCCGACATGACTTTCCCAACTGGTCGGTTGCACCAGTTGAGCCGATCGGTTCAACTCTTGAACCGGTCGTTTCAACCTGGACATGAGCCGATCGGCCTGGACATTCCAGCCGACCGGTTCAACAACCTCAGCCGACCGGTTCATCACATGAACCGATCGGTTGGGAGCACAGGTTGGGCAAAATCAGTCAATTGTGATTTCAATCAATCTGATACTCCAATCAATGCGTCCAACACCTTGAACCATACGATATTGAGCCATCGACAGATTGAGTGTTTAATTGAACTACTAAACTCCTTTAGTAATCAATCTAAACATTGCTTTATGGACAAAACTCCTCTTCCAGGTTAAATCCTATGTGTGTGACCCTACAGGTCCATTTCACGTTGGCAGTTGAAGTCCATAACACTTATGACTTCACAAGCAAAGAGCGGTGCCTAGTCACACATCAGTGCTACCCAAGTGAAAGTAGAAAGTTGGAGAACAACTTTCATCCTACAATCCGTGAATGGTGTTACAGCGAATGTATAATTCCTTTGTCTCTGATATCCCGAATGAACTCGAGGCATGGAACAGTCATCCTGTCAACGTTCATTCACTTCCTTGATCTCAGAGTAGACTGGAAGAGATATGTATGACATCAGTATCATATACTTATTCACACATGCGTGCACGCCTTTCTCAATCCTACTCATCAAGTGGCCATGGATATCAAACTCCCTCAGGAGGGACAAATCCCATATCTATCACTCACCCCTCAAAAGCCCCATGTGTCAAAGCCACCCAATCATCACCTTTATAACAACCCATGTTTCAGGACTGCGTTTGATGATGTCAAAGTGTGCCCAACGACATGTGTTGAGTGCAGTGATTTCAGGTCTAAGAATCACACTCACCACCATCACTGTGAGTACTGACTGTGACTACCATGTCATGGTTCCATGTGTCAAACTCACGGTGGGTCTGTCCGGTACCTTGTTCTCTAACAAGTACCTATGTGTTTGGTTTGATATCTCTATATCATGACTAATGAGATTCTGTCATCAACCAACACCACAATCTAGTCTTGTGTGTCATTGTTGTCTATCTACCTTCCACAATGACATCCGACTAGGGACATAACAAGAATGTACAAACTCTTAGCATCCGTATGATCTCATCGTTCA
This sequence comes from Alisma plantago-aquatica, assembly GCA_963693085.1. Taxonomy (NCBI): domain Eukaryota; kingdom Viridiplantae; phylum Streptophyta; class Magnoliopsida; order Alismatales; family Alismataceae; genus Alisma; species Alisma plantago-aquatica. The sequence continues at coordinate 412,387,803 of OY856411.1, read as the reverse complement.
GGTCATGAACCTGAAGGCATACATCATTGAGTACTGTCATTCTCTAGACATTCAATATGTTCTATCACTATCTCATATGACTGAACCAAAAAGAATTGGAAGCTCGCCTTTTATGTTTATCAAATCAATCTCAATGTATCCCACCAATCATCCCATGATTGGCTCTCAGGGCATACATACCAACACTACAGACATGCTAACTTTTGTCTATGGGACTCGTTGAAACTTTCCATATCATATGAACTAAGCATGTGCACTTGTGATTAAAGTTAAGAGTGTGTCTATAATCCAATCACTTTTATGAGCTCAATGTTTGTGCATCACTCACTCTGTGACAAGCTTAGAGGAGAAGTTCAGAGTTGAACAAGGAACCAAAGAATGCTCTCAACTAGTAAATACCATGTGAACCTAATTGTAAAATACCAAAATGATATAAAGATTAGATCTCAGAAGTCACAAAGACATTAAAAATATTAAAAGATGAAAAGAGGGAGATGAGAGAATTACTCGAATTGGTCAAATTATTAATGTGATAATCTTAATTTAAGCTTCAGTAACAAGAGTAACTCGTCAATGAGGCATGATTATATACCAATCATGGAGGCAAAATCACAACAACAAGATGAATTTAGGGGAGTGGGTTTCAGATTATATGAGGGCATAGGAGTTATATGGATGAATGGAAAGATATAATTCAATTCTAATGGGAGGTGATATATATGATGAGAGAGGATCAAATATACTATATAGTCCAATTATGATAGAAGTTTTGAGTCAGGGAGACAAGATAAGAAGTCTCAAATTTTCTTGAATCCATAGTCTGATACAAATTCAGAAGCTACATAAGAGGGGAATACATAGAGTTGAAATCAACATATGTTATTGATTCTATAGAAAATATATTACCATCCATAAATTAGAAAACACCATCAAAATCTAAAAAAATAGAGTTCTGAGTGTTTTTAGGACTAAATTTAGATTTTTCTCATGCTTTTTTGTGGCAGTTGTCATTATCCATCTACTATTATTAGGTCTTTAAATGAACTATTAATGTTCATTTAGTTCTATATAAGTTAAATTATTTCTAATTAACTATTAATACACAATTCACGATTAATGTGACATTTGTAAAAACTTCATCCATCATAGCTCATTGGGTATTTTTGTAACATTTCTGTAATAATTGAAGGAATTGATATATGCTTACCAATTAAGATTTCCTAAGTAAAAGAAGATTGAAATAACATATATTACTAAGAAATGAGTATATTTCATATGTTATCATATAGATACAACTAAAATGTACAAGGGCATGTATTGATACTTTAGATGGTGACATATGAATCTCTATATTGTAGGGATCTTGCAAGGAGGTAGGCACAGAGGAAACAACAATATTTTATTTAAAAAAACCACAAGTGGATCTCATCTGTAACGATGCATCTAGGAGGGGTGTGGTATTTACCTTATCTCGGAGTTGATTCAGTGATGATCCTCATAGGGTGACATGTGTGACTTGTGTAAGAATACATGCATGGAATAAGGTGTCACCTCAACAGAGACACTCAATGTCTACATATCTACATAGTACATATACAATATGAGTAAGTCCTTAAAGTGTTGCTGAAGCTTCCAAGAAGGAGCACCCTCTAAGAAATGTTCTATTATATTTTTGTCTTCTCCTCTCTTTCCTTGCATGGGTAATGACATCCAAGGATTCCAACATGTATAATATTAGGGTTTATCTTTGGTTTTCATGTCCCTTTTAACCAAGGAGGCATATTATAAGGTTCACAATTCAAATTGGAGAAACAAATAGTCATTGACTATTTCTAGTCAGTGCCCATAGACCCTCTAGCCGATCATCTAGCTGATCTATTGGATAGGCTATACTTAACTGATTGAATATTCCAATTTGTTGATCGACTACAGACTAGTTCACCAACTGGTGGCTCTAGTCAATTGGTTGCGGGTTACAGTAACGAATGCATTAAGTCATTCACTTGGATAATGTAAGGCCCTAAACCTTGCATAGTAGTTGAACATGCTTAATAATCGTAATTGGATGCTTAAAAACCTTAATATAAACCTTTGAGGTACTTTGACATCATGTGACAAGCTTAAGTTCCAAGTTTGGTCCAGTTTGGACACTATTTAAGCAAGTTGTGAAATTTTATGCTTATTTTGGACTTCTCTACAATTTACCAATATCTGATATTAATCTTGTAATTTGTCACATTCATTTTGTTCCTTACATGTTTTATTATCATGTTTGAGTTGTTTGTACCTTGGGGCACTTGGTTTCACCTTGGTTTGGCGATGATACCTTTCTAAGGTTGAATTGGGGTTTTGCTCTCACGGATGAGCTACCTTGAGAGGTCAGCAATCGACGTTCCCCTTGTATGGGTGACATACCATGGTCCTCGTTAGGTGAATACAACTGATGGAATTTGCTAGAGGTGGCAGTTCAATGGTTTTTGCTCTTGGGGTCCCTTGGACCAATGGTTTGCTTAGAAGGGGTGTTCAATCGATGGTTTTCCACCTAGTGACCTAGGGTTTCAAGAACCGTTGGTCACCAAGTGGTGAAACTCGATGGCCACCCTGGGAGGGTCAAGATATGATGTCTATGTAGAATCCAAAATTGATGTAGCTTCTTCTTGCATGGATATGATGTCCCTTGGCCATGGACACTTGGTAAACATGTTAGGACCCCTAAAACTTATGTTCTCTCTCACCCATAGCTTTATAAACCTCCTAACTTCCATGCAAACGAACCTTTCAGACTCCTTTCTCTTCCTTGTTATCTAGATATTCTTCTTCCTTGATTATATGGAGAAGAAGGTTCCCAAGGTAGAAGAAGGTGTTTGATCACCTTGCTTGTGATGTTAGCATTCAAATCTACCCTCTCTTGGAGCTTTTAGAGCTTCCTTTACTTGTTCTTGACCTAAGCAAGTAAGTTCTCCCCTCTCTCCTTCATTTCTATTTCTTTCTTATCTCCTTCTTCCTTCTTATTGGTCGTAACCATGGTGTTCCATGGTGGAGCTTTCTCTAAAGTTTAAAGAACACCTATTTCTTGCTTCCTTGACCTAGGGTTTGCTCTCTTTCTTGGAGAAGGAGCTTGCTTGGTCGCGTGGAGTGCTTAAGCTAGGGTTTCTTCCTCTTTTGCTCAAGCTGCCTTTCTGTTTGGAGTTTTTTCTTCAGGTATAGGCGATTTATATAACTTTCTCCATGTTCATTGCTTACTTAAAAATTGCATGTGCTAGATCTTGCTCTTAAACTAAGTTCTAAGTAGAAAAAACCATATTTGCCTAGGGTTTGAGCTTAGGTGCTAGTTCTTGGATGGTTTATCTTCTTGAATGCTCTGTAAACCTTGTGAACGAACTTCCTTTGGTAGAGGAAGATTTAAAACTTGCTTTCATGACCATCAATAGCTCTTAGTATCTATCAAATGATGGGTTTCACTTA